>CAIGRB010142932.1:54103-70134 GCA_903798255.1 Fraxinus quadrangulata | reverse complement strand
GTTTCGTGTTCGCCAAAAAGAATTTCATTGTGTTATGGCCATAAACGGATTCTTATCCGGGGCGGATGCCTCCTTTAGAGTATCGGAGGTGTGCGATGGCACATACCAACATTTATTATTGCCGATAGTACTTCTCTTCACTCTTGAGTTAATTTTTGAATACTTTTGAAGAAGTTTGTAGCAGGAAAATGAAATCAAATTCTCAACACTCTTACGAGATATAAAGGGGCAAGCCAAACCCCACTCCTAGCTAGTTGTTGGAGTTCATGATTCTTGGAAGGTGAATTTGATACTGAATCGAGTCGAAATCTAATTCTCGTTTGTTCGAGAGGCTTTAAAATTAAAGAAATATGTGAGAATAATCAACCTAGGGTAAAATAATAAATTTATCTCCATTGTATTACCACTACTTGTATAACTTTGTAACTCTTTCAAACTAATAAACGTAGCTACGATCTCTTGCCCTGGTTCAATAAATTAAAGAAATTAAAATCAATCATTTTCAATTCCTCCCCGATCTTTCACTCTCCCTCCACCTTTTCTTGGTTGATGCTCATTCCTTCGTCATTCGCATTCGCTATCAAAAGTAGATGGCAATACAATCCTAATTGACAACTGTCCTTTCTCCTCTCCTCTCCTCTCACATTTTACGGGCAAGGTTTAACAATTTCTTAACACTCTTATTTGATTGTAAGAACCAATTCAATCATCAAAAAACTGTTTATTAATATGAATTATATTTTTTCAAGCTTAATTGCATTTTAAAAAAATAACACACAAAGAGATACTAAATGGGATAGTGGGAGGGGAATAGGAATCTCCCAGCCCATCTCGCACCAATCCCTTGTCATCTCTATGCACCACAGACCAACGATACTATCAAAAAATGAAAGATCGAGGAGGACTGTCATAAAATATTCAAAAATATTTGTTTTGATGCATGATGCAAATTTCCACCTCTAACCTCTAAAAAATTAGGGGATTTTTTTTATCGGAATTAGATAGAATCGATCCGTTCAACTCCAATTCCTCTACTAAGCCACTGTTTGGGCTTTTTTTAATGTGAATTTGCGAGAAAATATATTTAGAAATTGTGATTTTTTTGGAGAATATGTGGTTATAATATAAAGAATTTTTTTATTTATGTGTAATATTATTTTATGAAATAATATTTTGTTGAAAATGAATTTTTAAAAAACGTATTTTGAAAATAATGGAGTCCAAAAATGAGCTAAATAGGTCAATTTTAGGACCATGAATTTAGAACCGATAGATTGTGATCTGGTTCTCATACTACCTTGAGAATCAATAGAGAATTCGATTCCTACATTTCTCTTTTGTTTTCAAAGAAGTTGAACATCACAAATTAAGATTATTGTGGATTACTAAAGATAATCGTTTTATAAATACTACGTGTATTTTTAAATATAATTATTGAATGAATTTTCTTAAGAATTAATATTAAATTCAGATTTTTACGTTTATGTTGTATTTAACAGTTTATCATTTTTTCCACATTTAAGAGTTGATCTCGAGTTTTGGAGTGAATTTATGTTGTTGCTTTGCTTAATCGATTTTTTAATTTGTTATATTGCAAGCACGACAATTAATTTTATACTCTATTTTTGTCTATTTTCAGTTAGAAAAGTAGTTTCATTCTTTATTATTATATTTTTTCAATATAAAAAATCGAATCGAAAACAAGTTGGTTTTATTTTGGTTCGATCTATAGTTGGATATGGAATCATTAATATAATTTCTAATTTCATTGATACTTTCGATTCGATTACTTAAAGAATTGGATCGAGGAACTCTTGTCAAAAACTAACGAATCAAAGAGGAAAAGAACTACCTGAAAAAAATAGCCAACCATAGTGTAAAATTTTCATCTTGATGTTTATGCCGTTGTTTGCTTATCACTATTCAATAAAATGAGTTTTGGAATAGTATATATTTGGAGAATTTGTGATTAAAAAGTAGAAAAGAGTTTTATTGTGAGAACGTGGGACTCAAAATGAGTTTTAAAAAAAATTGAATTTTGAAATAATGATAAACAAATAGGACCAAGATCAATTTAAAAAGGAAAAAATTGCAGCACCAATCTCTAACCTTTCATTTTTTGCACTTTACTTTAACCTTCATTTTGTGCCACCTAAAGTCTCAAACCTTTCAAAAATATGCAAGGGACTCTTAGTTGATCCGAAAAGTCAAAATTTAATCAATTTCGACCAAATTAAAAAAGCAAAATTGTACTTTGTATTTTCCTTACATTGAATAAGTTAAAAAAATAAATTAAAAAATCAAAAAATAAAAATAGATCTAACCCCTTCACCAATCCTCACCATCCCACCCGTCCCCTACTTTAACCCAACCCAAACTTCATCTTTTTCCCATAGCCGCGACACCACCATAGCCTCCATGTCGACAACTAGTCAGCCACCCACCCATCATCATTATCTTCTTCTCCTTGTTGGCCACGACCATGATGCCATCACTCTGTTAGCTTCAGAAAACATCACGTTTTGAGTGGGTTTTGCTAAGTTCCATAGAAGCACGGACTACGATATGCATGAACAAAATTGAAAGTTACGGGTCAAGACGGCTATAGGATTTTTCCTTGGAGTTGCACTAAAAATGGCAAAACAATTTACCGTGAAGAAGAGGGATTAGGGTCTATTGTCACCAATTTTATCTTGTGTTGCATTGATTTCTGTAAGGATAAGTCATCTTCTTCATCACCAAACTTGGAAGGTAAAATCTTATTTCCTCATTTATTTGTGTAAAAATGGGCTTCATATGTTGATTTCACGTTTGATTTAATTGTTCTAAATGTTATAAGAATTTATCCAAGTTGGTGGTTGATTAGTTGTCGGCGTGGAGGCTGTGGTAATGCCAACGGCTATAAAAAGAAGATAGAGTTTGGGTTGGATTGAGATGGAGGTTGGATGCGGCTGGTGAGAGTTTGCGAAGGGGTTGAATTTATTTTTATGTTTTTAACTTATCTCATGTAAGTAAAATATGAAGTACCATTTTGCCGTTTTTAATTTGGTCAAAATTGATTAAAATTTGACTTTTCTGGTCAACTAATGGTGTTTCCATCCATTTGGACCCCACTTACATATTATTTTAAAGGTTTGAGATTGTAGGTGGCACAAAGTGAAGATTATGATAAAGTCTGCAGAAGTATGAAATGTTAGGGACCGCTTCTGCAATTTTCCCTAAAAAAACCCCAAATTAATTACGAACAAATTCGGCTGTCCATAGAAGAAGGGTGCACCAGTGAGAGCGAGCGAGCGAGCGAGAGAGAGAGAGAGAGAGAATGGCGAATCAGGGCGGAGGACCACCACCAGTGGCACAGATACCTACTAGTTTTGGCCACGAGCTTAGATCCTGCCTTCGCTGCCGTCTCGTCAAGACATACGACCAGGTTGGCTATACCCCCTTAAACCCCCGCCTCAAAAGAAAAAGGAAAATTTTCTCGTTCTTGTTCTCTTTCTTGAAAATTAAGTTCCAAGGAAAATGATAATAGTACTCCTACACGAATTATTGTTGCAGTTTCGTGAATCCGGTTGCGAGAATTGCCCTTTCTTTCAGATGGATGACGATCATGAGCGTGTTGTCGACTGCACCACTCCTAACTTTACTGGGTCTGTTTGTTTTTGCCATCGTTTTGCTTCCGAGTTTTTCGTTGATTTTTCTCGCTTCGCTAAAAAGCGCCTTAGTTTTTGGTACCCTTCATTCTTTGCATTTGTTTTTTCCCAAGTCCGAGGAGCAGAGTAGGGTTTTGTTAGTTCGACAGTGACTAGAATGTATGAAAAACGGTTTTGGGTAGTCGACTCGACCTCAAATTAATTGCGAATTCAGCCTAGTTTTGCATAATTATGTTATTTCTGTATGTAACATTCTGTATGTGTGTTATATATACAGGATTATATCAGTCATGGACCCAACTAGGAGTTGGGCTGCCCGATGGCTCCGCATTGGTATGCTATGACTCTTCTACCTTTATTTTCGCTACTATTTGTACCAATATATTTGAAATTTTGTGCATATATTAGGGTTTAGATCAAGGATTATATAGATTATCCTCAATTTATAGCGGCAATGGCTAAGTTTATTGTCGCCCTGTAACTATTATCCACATTTCTTCATGCTGCACCTATATAATTAAATTCTAATGAATCTTTTGCGGGTTTCAATTGTTTGCTTTAAAATTATGTTTTGCTGCTTTTTAAATATATTTTATAGATATGTAATATCCTACATTTCGTTCTTCCATTAAAACCCGGACTCTAAAATTTGTTTTTCATGCTGCAATTGTTCGATACGAGCACCAATGTTTCAGTTTGCAGCTTGCTTTGTATTGCTCCTTGGGCTTCTGTCCCGTAAAATATTTTTTTCAACTAAAAAATGCCCGACCAATACCGTTGGATTATCAGATTGCTTGTTCATGGAGAGTGGCGTGTTTTAATTTATAAATATTGTTGTGTACTTGCAAACACTACTGCTCGATCTGAATTTTCTATTTCGTTCTCGAGGATTAAGTTTTATGGTGAAGAATGAAGTAGTCACTCCTTGATCATGTTTTGTGATTATTTTGTGAAGGCGGGGTTGGGATTTATACCCAGGTCGTGTGCCTTGGCCTAATTAAATGGGCTATTTTATCTTCTTGTTATGCAAATTTAGCTGGCCAAAGTTGGACTTCAAGTTGACGTCAATTCCTACTCACATGTTGTCCGCAAGTCATTTGCCAAGCTTCTTTAAAGCTCTTTATCTAGTTCGTCTATAATTTTTTATTTCTATGACATTCCAACACCGCTATGATATTTCTTGGGTCTTTTACCTGTCTAGCTCTCTTGTCTAAAAGCTTTGAATTTTATCCTCCTATGCTTAACCTTTTTTAAATTCCATTATTATTTTTGTAGAAAAAGAAACTTAACCGGCTAAACAAATATAAGGGCTGGAAGGGATTTGAGAATAAATTTGAATTTTTTTTCTGTGCCTAGTTATATATGCGAGACACATTAATATAAATTGATGAACTTCAGATTATAGAATTTCACTGAGTACTTGGCACATTCCTCCTGCCAAGAACTGGGAGGACAATTATCCTGGGAGTCATCTGAAATTTACTTGGGAAGATATTAGATCTTGCCTCATGGAACAATCTGTAGTTCCTCATGCCTATCTATGCGATGCATATTATCCTTGTAAATTCAGTAGCTTTTTATGTTTGTTAAACCAAAAATTTGGATCCTGTTGGATTGTATAATTCTTTTATATTTTTTCAGGAAGATTTGCTCCTGGTTGCTACACTCTCGCTGTTTCTGAAGCACTTCCCCAAGAAATGCAGGTATGCTATTTTCCAGTAGTTGAATTCTTGACTATGAGCATGTTTGCATAAGTTAACTTTAAGTAAATATTTTTTCTATTAGAGCGTGCCTGGCTAAGCCTTAAAAGGTTACTTATAAGTAAATAAGTCTTAAAATAAATAAGATATTTATTGGTCAAAGTTGGGAAAAGTAAGTTACTTTTTCTGCCACGAATTTAAGAGTTCGTTCAAGATAAGTAACTACTGATACTTGAAAATAAGAAAATTATAACACGTCCATAAATGTTTGGAAACAAACTTTTGTTCTTTCTAAGCTTTAGCCAAACATGATCACACTCTAGCATCAGGAAACTTGAAACACTGGTGATTATGGTGCCAGCAAAGTTTACGTGCTAACAGTAATGAAATTTCTTGAAAAACAATACTTGGGTTCTTTGTTAGCGATTTTATAAGATGAAGCATCTTATTGTACACTAGAAGCCTAAGCTATTAAAACACTTGGGCACTGTTATGGTTTTCTGCCAAAAACTAAAACCTCATTGCACAATGATTTCAGTAAGGACCTTCAAGAAAATGAGGGATTTAATTAGTAGGAAATATTCCCAACAATCAAACAAGTTATCTTATCACTGTCTTCTATATGGAGCCACCATGAATTTTAGAAAAATAAAAATCGAGTAAATTCTTTCGATATCATCATGGAGTTGTCCATTAGCTTCTGGAAAGATGATATATTTGCCTATCAGTTAAGTTTTAATATTATTACACGTCTCTGCGAGACCAAAAGATGAAAGAAAAAGAAACATTTGGAATCCAGTTGTTTTTTCCTGTTATTTTGGAATCATGAATCGTCTACTGTTTGTTTCTTGTTCTGTAATTAAACAATTGTGCAGCTATATATTAGCAGTTATTTGCATTCTCTCTCCTTTTTCTTTTCCTTGTCTAAGTGCTTGTTTGGTAGTGTTCATAAGTTGTGGATCGTATGGAATGTGTGGATAATAAGTGGGTAGTAAGTTATAAGTCTTATGAAATGTGGATAAAAAATATATTTGTCTCGCTTAAATTGTTTGACTCGCTTAAATTATAATTTAAGCTTTGCCTAACATGCTTTAAGTTTTCCACTATTTGAATTTTAGAAACTTGGTAGTATTTACTTACAACAACAGTTCATGTTTTATCTTCTAAGTTCTTGATCCGGTCCAGTAACTGAGTGTATCAACTGAAGACTATTTGTTTTTTGGGAGACTGTCTCTCAGACATTGCTCGAGTTTCTCGCGTCTCTTCCATTCTTTCTCTTTGTTCAGTTTTCTAGATCTCTCATTTTAACTCGTCTTCACTTCAACTTCCATGCACATGCTTGGAGCCCTTATAAGTTTTCGGCCTTTTGGGAATGGGAATATCTTCGCGGATGATATTTCTTCCTACCATCATGCATCACCCCCTAACTATTGAACAAAACAAGTATCTGGGATCCTTGTTCAGAATTAGGTTGAACCTTGGAAAAGATAAGAGTTGCAGAAAATTTTTGTTCTCTCTGAAAATGCGTTTTTTGCTCCTTATTCTGTGATGTCTGTCATTGTGTTCCCCATAACTCGAACTTTTCTGCCCTGAATTTATGCAGGTATAAATCCATTCCATCCAAGTTCTCTACTCTTATTACAATATGTACATAATGTTATGTCCCTACTGCAAGCAAACTTGATATGCAATTTTGTTCATACCATTAAATTTATGCCTCTCTTCATTCTTGAATAATACCTCAAGTGCTTTGACTAATAATTTCCTTTGTTGTAGAATATTTGTGAAGAAGAGCGCATACCATACGTTCCGCCAAAACGCGCATGAGTTGAACTTGAACATGGGCGGTCAACTATCACTGAAGCACCTTCGATGTAAACAATTAAGCAGTTAGGAAGAAGCCTTGTAATGCTTGATTTACCTTGAACAATTTCTCAAATTACTTGGACCTTTTTATTTAGTTCAGAAGTGGTTCGACGTTTGGAGCTTACAAATTTTGTATATGATTTTTGTGCACTTTTGGTTCCTCATATTCCCCCAAGCAATAGATACGGTCGAACTTGATTATTAAGCATAACGATTTAGCCAATTTGGCTTCCCTTCCTGCAAAAAATAGAAAAGAAACATAATGCAAACCCAAATTTTTATTTTATGAATATTCGAAGGACATTAAATATAATAGTTTTTCCAAAAAAAAATAAAAAATTAGTGCTTGTAGGATAAAATTTTGCTAGAATTTTATTAATTTTTAATTTTTAATCATATATTTATGGAATTCACTGCTTATTAGTTTTTAAATAGTACGTTTCATTAATTTTGATCAAAATTCGTTATTTTTTATTTTTATTTTTATCAAACAACCCGTTAGAGACAAATTTTCTTTTGTCTCCCCAACTTGGACACGCTTTTAGTATAAAGCAATTTCAAGCCTCGCCTTTTGTCACTAGTCACGCTTTTACTAAACCTCTGATAAAACGTAACGGCCTTTCTTTCGATAAACCACCGTGCACAGCACAAAAGAAAAAAAAAAAAAAATCACCGGCAGCCATGGCATCTACTCTTCCCGTGCTCTCGTACGCGACGCTGGTAAGAGCTTCATCAGTAGACACTCAACAAAGAATTTCTTACAATCCCCACCGTACATATCCCAAGAAGCCTGAAGAATCCCTCTCCTCCACCACATCCACTGCCAGCTCCACTAATAGCAACCATACGAGCATATCAATTTCAGACCTCCTTAAACGCAACGCACCAATCAATAAACAAGGTAATCACTCTCTTCTGAGCTATTTTTGGCTTACTGGGACTGCAAATAATGGACTTTCTGGATATAAACACGCATGTATATTGTTTTATTGAGAATTTGTTGATTTGTAAGTACGCTGAATGTGACAGTGGAATTGGGGGATACGTATATGGGGTACGAGAGATGGTTGCCGAGTCCACCAAAAGTGGAGAAGCCTCGCTCCATGTTCAATGCCACGTCATTGGCTTATATTGGAGATTGCATTTACGAGGTATGTCAACTTTTTGGATTGATCTCCTCAATTTCAAATTGGTTGTTCTCTATGGCTTCAAACCAAATCCGAAAGAAGGCGTTGAATTTCAGTTGGAATGGTTATATTAATTCTACAATTTTGTTTTGTTAACTGGTTACATGGCTATATTTTATTAGACTGACCAGTAAACCTCAGTAGTTAAAATAGGTTTTTAGAGTCAAACTCAGACTCGAATAAAAAGACTGTAGTGTACGAAGCATAAAATAGAAGGAAGAGTGAGAATGCAAAGTCTCAGCTAGGAGGCTATTGACAGTATGTTAGTGACACTGTCTAGGCCCTGCACTGGAGCTATGGAAGCTGAACACTGGCATGGGCATGGGCATGGGCATGGGAGCTAAACATAACTTGTGGAAATGATACAAAATGTTGTTGGAGAAAGAGAGTCATAAATATACATGGAGGTCCAATCTATGCACGATTTCTTGTCTCGACAAAGATTATCATAAATGCTGTACCTGGAGAAACATTAATGTTTTGTATAGGTATCTTATTAGTTATTTTATGTTCGAGACATATATGGAAAAAATACATTGATCCAAGAGTAGAATGTCACTCTTGAACCTACCCTTTCAGGTCTTAGTTCAATCTCAAACTTGCTACTGCTAACGATGCTCCCATCTGCTGCCATTGATTCTTTCTTGGGGGAGGCTTCAACTGTCTCCAAGAAGCATTTAAGCACCTTTGATCCACGATAGATAATTTTTTAGTTAGCTTATTTCGTTCTTTACATTTATTAATGATTTTTTTATGTGGTGCCAAATTATTTATTTTTTAGATACTCCAGTTTATTTCGATGATGACTTCAACAATTTGGAGAGCATCAAGTAGTTTGAAAGTGTTGTACTGTTTGGTTCGAAGATAAGATAAAAAGTAGAAAAATTGAAAATTGAATGCAAGAAGTAGCGTTGGCAATATTTTATCTCCAGTCTTTCATAAATGTACCGTGTCAAAATTTGTAGTGGAAACAAGGAACATAACAGATACATATATAGTCTAGTGCTCAATCTGAAGGTTGTAGCTTATAATCAAACTAGAACCCAATTGTACTATGATTATTATTATATATGCTATAATTATTTTGAAGGTTGTAAGCATATACAACTGTGTCACACCTAGTTAATCTGTTTGTTTGAAAGAGATATCTGCCTTCTTTCAGAATTTTTTTAATACATTTTACCTTGTGAATTACATGCAGCTATATGCTCGCAGACACTTTTTGCTTCCTCCATTGAACATTGAAGAATACAATGATCGTGTGATGGCAGTGGTTCGTTGTGAGGCCCAGGTATGACAGCGATATCCTTAACATTGAGGAGTTTCGAAGATTTGCATTAATCAATGATGTTTTAGCATTTACCCACCTTGTACATTGCATACAAACTTGAGTTCTTATAAACAAGGAGTTCTAACTGCATCAGCTTCACTGGTCCTTGTTCCACAGGGACTTAACCTTAAGATATCTTTTAGTTCTGGTGTTATTTTCATTATTCATTTTCGGCCTAAGAAAAATTTCTATGCTAAGCTTCACAAAGTGTGAGACTGTACTGCTTGCCTCCTTCCCTCTTGTGTGTTTAATGAAGTACAATTGTGCATATATATGTGCTCTTGGATTTAGATTACCTAGTAATCACTAGTGATTTTAGAGATGCTGGCCATATTCAGACTCTCTGTATATTACATCCATTTGCTGTCCATTAGATATTTACTAATCAATAAATTCAAGTGAAAAGTGGTACAAAATGTTGCCATGTGGTTTGTGTTAGAGGATTTTACACAAGTTATAGTGCACCCAGGTGATTCTATTTCATCATCCTTTTTAAGCAGTCTATCTTTGTGAGGTACACTTTTAACTGTTTAACTACTGGTGGAATAGTAAATGGGTAAATGTGTTTGGTCGCATTTCTTATTATCTGAAATTTCTAAGATAGATGGAGAGAAACAAATGAGTAGTGTCCTTGCTCTGTTTCAGGATGCAATGCTGCAGAAGCTCATTAACGACAATTACTTATCACAAGAGGAAAGGTTTGTACTGTATCTGATTACATTCATTTTTTTTTTTGCTCCTTTCCTCAATATGCTTAATGTGTGAATCTTGCGTCTGTCATCTTATGGCTGTCTTACCCTTGTCGTGTTCCTGTCTGAAAGTTAATAATCTTTTATGGGCCCTGGTCTTGCTTTGAACAAACCATACTAAGCCCCTGTTTGGTGAGGATTAAAATCAAATTTTTAGTAGATTTTGATAAAAGTTGATGGAACATGAGGTTGAAAAGCTGTGGACCCCATAAAAGTTGATGGAATGTGTGATTGAAAAACTAAACTCTATTCTGCCAACCCATACCCAGAATATGATAAAGGTTTAAGTTTCTAATTTACATGCAAAACTGCCAGTATTTTGTCTCATGAACTAGGATTTCTAGAGGCTTCCTACCCAACTTATTGCCGTAATTTTGAGTCTTGCTCTTGTTTCAGTGTTCAAATATATTCCATTACCAAGTCTGCATAGTTATGAATTCTGGTGCTAGTAAATTTTCTTTTCCATTTGAGATGAATTGGTTAGACTGGAACAAAAGTGATAGTATTTATGTTGGTCTTGCTTAAAGTGTTACTCCATCTTGTTATTTTGAAAGCTAAACATCAAATTGTTTTATCGTTACAAGTATTAAGACTTCAAGTGATTATGTAAAAGTTAATAAACTCCATCTGGAATTTAAGCAAAAAACTCAGTTTAGCTATCTGAATAACATAATATCTCAAGTTGACAATTTCCAGTATATTTGTATATTTTCACATCTGGCCCAAGAATTGGAAATGCCACAATCACAGTTTATCCACGACTACAACTTGAGGGCACAAAAGACAAATCATAACTTAGAATTTCCACTCGTAGCTAATCATCAAATCATTCATTACTCATTAAAACAATCTAGCTTTAGCATAGAGAAATCATAAACTCTTAATGACGTGGACCAAGCTGAAGTGACTGTGGAAAGGTAAAAAAATTCATAGAGCACTTCAAATTCTGTAACCAAGTCGTACTTAATTTTTGTTTGTATTGGCTTATTCTTTTCTTGTTTTAAATCCTTTAACTGAACTTATAAGCTTTTGTAGGGATGTGCTTCGTTGGGGAAGAAATATTGGTTCAGCCAAAACGAGGACAAAAAAGCGGGCGGGTGTAGCAGTTTACAATAGAGCATCTTCACTGGAAACACTTGTTAGTTTCCTTGGATCTTTCGCACAATGAAAGAGGAATTGCATCTGGGCCGTCTTAGCTATTTACATTCATTTCAATTTTTCATTTTTCATTTTTTTCACGTGCCCTTTCCACTTTTTCCCTGAGATTAATTGATACTTCCTACCTACCATACTATCTAGCTATTAGGGTATGACATGCTTTACAGACATGTTTCTTTTTTTTTTCTATTTTCTAGGAGGTAGTGAATGGGCAAATTCATCGTCTATTGGTACTGTCGTGGGTGGGTGCCATCTAAGAAACGTTCATATTAGGGCCAAAGAAAATTTCATTGTCTCGTTTTTCTGTCTTGATTCCCTGTAAGTTTAACCTTACTGACATTTTCATGAGCTTTGGGACTTTTGGGAGGTTTGACTACATATTACTTTTTGAACCATCAATATTTTGGTTCACGTAATAAACCTTCATATTTGTGTTTCCTTTTAATTCGACTTTGAGCAAAATTCTTCCTAAAATTTTAGCTGAAATAGATTAATGGAACTTGAATTTCAATGGAAAAATGCTTTGACAGGCATGGCACTACTTTTCACGAAATGATTAATATTCATGATGTATGTTTCTTGACATGTTCTGGTTTGACTTATAAAGCATTCTCATTGTTCAGCTTCTGCTAAATTACCCAAATATTGAGATATTTATGTTTTGGTTTTAGTTCCCTTGTTTATTGCCATGCGTGCTTCAAATTCGGTAGTGTTATTATTCAAATTCCTTTATGTACTATGAGATGATTTTATGTGGATAAGATACGCGTGGCTCGGTTCATGATTTGGAAACAAAATTTATTTAATAGAAGTACTAATTAGTAATACTTATAATAGGTTGGTTATCTGTACCTGACAAATGTGCAACGGCTGGAAGAGATCATGGTGAAGTTAGGCTTTTCCGCTGATGCTTCTACGCAATTGATGGAAGAGAAATCAAATAGTAAGTTCCGCACATTCTAACATTTAAAAAGCATGGTTTTCTTAACTTAATTTTTGTTACACTTGTTATGTCCTGCAATTGTTGCCTGTATATAGTGAGTTAATTTCTGTCTATGCTTATGTTGAAGTATAGAATTCTCTTATTTTTGTATATGCATTAATGATTTTTTATATTCTCTTTCTTTTTTACTTTCTCCAACCAAGAGCATCTCCAAGAGACTCTTTAAACATCAAATACTCTCTATTTTAAAGAGTCAATATTTAAAATCATGCTTCAGAGACTCTTTAAATTAACATTTTAATTTAGAGAGTGAATTGGAGAGTCAAACTCAATCTCTATAATTAAATGCATTCAAAGTGTTTCAATTTTCAATGTGGGAAAACAATAAAATAATCTAAAGAAAAGCTAGTTAAAATAAAAGATAAACAAAAAAAAATAATATTTTTTTGGAGTAGTAAAATTAAGTGTTAAATATAAAGAGCTTGTTGGAGTGCTTCAAGATTTTAACTCTTTAAATTTATTGATGATCTTCAAATGATAGAATATGCTCTTTAAAAATAGAGAGTTTATTGGAGATGCTCTAAGATTCTTGCCGCTTGTGAAACAACCCCCCCACTCCGTGCTCTTTGAGCTGTTTTGCCAAAAAACCTCTTAGTCACCTTCTCCTTCTCCTTCTAAGGGTCGGCTGATGTTTTGCATATATAACGTGCACCGTTGGTGGTGTTCATCTGCATCAGAGATTAGAACGCAGTAGGTGCTGTTCAGAATATGCACTCACCGATTCCAGAAAAGTTAAGCATACATGTTGGAATCACTCTCTCCTTCCTGTTAGAATCCGCAGAAAATGATTTGGGATTATAGTATATCTGTTATTTGTGAAAGTGGAAAAAGCTGAACTTTTTAGGCGGTGCTCATATTGTTGGAAAAGACAGATATTAAAAGTACATATACTTGAGAAACAGGGAACTGGGATTTGAAATGGTTTCTGAATGAAAAATTAAATACACGAGAGTTTAAATGTCTTAACATTTCTAGAGGTCTGAATTTGTGCAATTAATGTCCCTAAATCCAATGACTTGAAGGGGCAATAAAAGAGGTTGCCTCCTGTTTTGGTGAGGATTGAATTATTGTTTTTGTTTTTAAATTTATTCCTATGTTGAGTCGGTTCCATGCTTCATTGTCGTGTATCTTCCAACTTCAATTTATCACATTTTTGGAGATTTTTACCTAGTCACTCTGGTAGAGAAATAACTTCAGGCAATATAATTTTGTTTGTACGAGTCATTTCATTTTGATCAATTTGTGGTGTCCTTTGCTATATATATAACTGATTTTTTCGCTCTTTTCTTCCATTTCCTACAGGCGGTGAGAATTCCCATACAAGCTTGCGCCATAATTCAGGCAAGATTCTTTTTTTGTCATTTGAACAGTTTTTGTTAGTTTTTACTAGGATATATACAAATCAAGCCAATTATTTCAACTGGTTATTCCTTCCAAACATTTATTTTCAGTCCCACTGGATTGGCTTTAAGTGCTTCCTTTTCTTCCCTCAGCGACTCCCAAGCATAATGCAGAGGCAATAGATATATAATCTGCAACTAAGAAGTTGATTTTGTTCTGCATGTACAAAGTTCTTTCAATTACTCTTTTTGGCAATTGTTCCTTGTAGATCAGCAGTCGAGATTATCAAGTCTTTGTAGTTAAATTTGCCATTTGTTTTATAAATACAGTGCTGCGTGTGTTGGAAGTCCACACAGACGGCACCCTCCCTTAGTGTTGACTCGGCATGGCTCAATTTTGGGGCAGCCCAGTATGGCTCCATGCGAGCCACAGCCTACACTTTCAGGCTCGGTGCTGCCCTAAAGTGTGCCCCGCATCCCAGCCCACTTTGATACCTTTACTCTGCCATCTCTGACGATATTGGAGTTTCATAGCAGTCTATTTAAGAATTCAGATTAAAACCAAGATGGATTATTGGATTTATACTTAGATGGAGACTTTTCCCTGTTAAATAATTTGATTAAGTGACTGAGATTGATGTTGAATTTTTTGCAGCAGCCTTGTGATGAGTACAAAAGACTCCACAAGCCATCAAAACACTGGGACAAGTTCACAAGTCCTGTGGATAAAGGGACCCTACCAGAGACCCAAATGTTGTGGATGTGGTTTTCACCTAGAACTTGTAGTATGTGGCAAATCTATCCAATACAAGGATAACAATCCCATTTAGCTGTTCTTTTGTGCTAAACCTTTATAGGACGAGGAGCACTATTAACGTACATTACGTATTTACGTTTTGTATAGTTGACTTTATCTATTTATTGAATTTGTTGTGTCTGTAGTTGGCTCTCTTGTCGGTCTGAGTGAATAATCTATTTGCAGTCAAGTCCATACTTTTCTTGTTCGTTAATTATGGCAATTTCATCAACGGGGCATATGCTCATGGACTCAATTAGTATTGTCTGAATGTGCATTTGAATCCCTTGACCCAAGCTTTTGTTTTACAACAATATCTAATATATGTACAAAATCTTCTTTCGAATCATCTTCAAAATCCATAAGGGGTTTGTATGGGCTGTGTTGCTAATGTGTTAATCTTCACCTCAGCTGGGACATTGTCACTTGCTAGTTGCTGAATGTTACCGTTTTCATATAACAGTCGAAGTCGAGACCGGAATAATTAATAAAAAAATTGGATAAAGAAATCGAATTAAAGAGTTCACACTATTCAAATATTTAATAGATCGACTATTTGTCCTTTCATATTTAATTAAAAATTAAATTAGATTTTTTTTTTCCAATTTTTTGAGATTTGGATAGGTTTATCGGAACTAAATTGTGTGGCAAGCATGATTAAAAGTCGAAACCAATTTACTCTTTTTTAAAGTTTAGAATCCAACTTACTAAAAGAATTAATTGAAAACTAACTTATAAGTGAGCTTGTAACTTAAAACTACCTGCTGCAGCACACACCCTCTTTCAGGTGTCAGTTTTTAGTTCTCTCTCTCTCTCTCTCTGAATGTTCCATTTCCATGGCGGCGAACCCTTTTCTTCTTCCCATCATATACTCTTATTCTTCGAGTTATTCATCGTCACCAATGTTCACACTCTTGTTTGCATTCTTCTTTCTTATTCTCTCTCTCTTCATTCTAATATTCTCTCTCTACACTTTCAAGAACATCAGGAATACAAACCACAAAAACGCACACCAAATACATGGACAAGCTCAAAAAATCCCATCTTTACATGTAAATAACATTGAGATTGATAGAAATAATAGTACCTGATAATGTCCTTACCTGCTAAGTTCGGCCGTGACAGCCCGAGCACTAATCGCGCACATGTTGGGACAATACGTGGTATTCCTCGAGTCCACATTCCCTGTCCCGAGCCGACCATGTCGCTCGAGGACCACAACATCTTAGCACGCCTACGACATCCTCGGGAC
>CAIGRB010142932.1:0-46670 GCA_903798255.1 Fraxinus quadrangulata | reverse complement strand
ATTATGTTATTAGTACAATATTTGATGACAATATTAGTTGAAATGTTGATGTGTCGAAAAACTGTTGATTGAAAAAATCAAAATTTTTCGAACTATCCAATGACAACATATCATCAACTAACATTGTGCACCAACGATGGGAAATAATGCTCCTTGAACAAGGTTATTGATAGGGAGGGGGTGACAGGTGCTGCTGTTTGGGTTTTTTTTTTTAATTGTCAAATCATATATCGTATCGATACGTATTCTCCTATTTTTTAACTCGTCGTTTGAGCCCATTTGGGTAGCATAACTCAAGCATGGTTCGTATAAATATACAAGCCTGCTACGTGAACCGGTTCAGGGACAGAATTATTAACAGGATGACACGTGTCATTTCTTATTTGTCACCCAACCCTGTCAAATGCCAGTAGTTTTATTCTAAATATATGAAACTAACCATCTGAGATCTTTATTACGGTGATTTCTTCTCCTCGAGTAACCCATTGATCGAATCATTTGATTTATCTCGCAAATGGGTTCGCTTCTGATCCATTTTCTACGTTTTTTTTTCCGTTTCGCATTATGTTTATTTATAATTTTATTCGATAATGTGTATTGTGAATACTGAGTTTAATGATCGGTTTTTTATTTTCTGCCAATCATTGTCCCGGGATTGAAATTATTACATTTCGATAACGTTATTATTTTATTTTTTTTATTATTCTACCATGCGTACGTTTCATGTTTTGTCCTGAAACTGCTTTTCACTTATTGGTTTCTCGTTTAAATAAAGGTGAAAAATTCGTGGTTTGCGCTCGTTGCATTGTTAGATTCGGATTAATTTGGTATTAATATTGTGTTTACGAGTTTATTGTGCGATTTATTAGGATTGGATTGATATTACTGCTAATGCGATTTCTGTATTTGTCCATTCAGATAAAAGCGATGGATGTTGTTCAACTCACCTAATAGATGGAGATGGTAATTTCAATGTTGATGGAATGGATAGTTTCATGAAGGAAGTTAAACTTGCTGAGTGTGGACTTTCTTACGCCGTTGTCTCCATCATGGGCCCTCAAAGCAGTGGTATGAATTTTGAGCTGTAAAGATACTCTTTTGCTGTTTTATCCCTTTGGCATTTAATGGACTTTGTGAGGCTCGATTAACATATGCTTTAAAACTTAAAACCATTTACTTCAGTCCTCCTCCTTTTTCTTCTAATATCCACTTCTTTGGGGCATTTAATTTTGATATCTTAGCAACCCAAAGATTCCTGTTCCTTAACTTGTCAATGTTGTTATGCCCGCTTTTAAATTTCTTTTGCGATTTTAACAGGGAAGAGTACATTGTTAAATCACCTGTTTCATACTAATTTCAAGGAGATGGATGCTTTTAAGGGGAGGCACGTACTTCCTAAACTCTGATGTTACTTCTTTTTTGCTTGTTATTAAATTGAAGCCAACTGACACAAATTTCCTCAGGTCTCAAACCACAAAAGGTATATGGATGGCACGGTGTGTTGGAGTTGAACCTTGCACTCTTGTAATGGATTTAGAGGGCACTGATGGAAGAGAACGAGGAGAGGTACCGATGGAGCACTTATGCTTTAAAACTTCATATTTTCATGACAAGTTGCGGATTTAATGATTCGTTTATTATTTTATATTCTTTTGCAATTATGTGTCATTATATCGCTTAGCCTGCATAAATTCTGTTCGTAGTTTGTGTACCAAATAATTAAATGGTTCCTGAACATGCATCTTTACTCTCCTTTAGGCTATGTAAGTTAACTATCGATCAATCAAAATCTTTCTGTCCATATTTTGACAGCTAATCCTATTTTCTAGTTAAATAGATCCCCAAGAGGCAGAAGGTATATTTTCTGGAATATATTAAATGATATGGATGAACAAATCTTTATCCTTGTATAACCATTGTTATAGTATGAAATACTGTGATGTTATGATTGTTGGATCAAATGGAAGTTCTGTTACGTTCCAATAGTATCTATGAGTTCATATTTACTGTGTGCATGCTAGGGTAGCTTATTGGCTCTTAAATTATCTCTCATTATTTTATATTTATTTTATTTTATTTCCAAAAAGGTGGAGAAACGGACAAATTTGGAGTTAGTTGACCTTTCTCTCTTCTATTATGATTTTTTGCTCTATTACAGGATGATACTACATTTGAAAAGCAGAGTTCTCTTTTCGGCCTTGCTGTTTCTGATATAGTGTTGATAAATATGTAAGATTGTTGTGTTGGTTCAAAAATTATGTTTATATCTATTACAATATAATGAAGTTGTTTGGGGTTCTTATATAGTTTATTTGAATAAAACCAACACAATTCAGGTGGTGTCATGACATTGGTCGTGAGCAGGCTGCAAATAAGCCACTCTTAAAAACTGTATTCCAGGTAACTCGTGAGCCTGCTCTGTGCAGACAAAAGTTTGAAACACAAATGCCTTACTAATTTATCTTTATGATTAACAGGTCATGATGAGGTTATTTAGTCCACGTAAAACCACTTTGATGTTTGTCATACGTGATAAAACAAGGGTATGTTCACCCTCTTCAACTTTTTCGATGATGAATGTGGTTTGAAAACTTAATTTGGTCCTATGGAATGGTCCTTTGATCTGCAAGATCATTTTTTTCCTATAGACGCCTTTGGAAAATCTGGAACCTGTTTTAAGGGAAGACATTCAGAAGGTACGGCATATGGTGACTTATTACTGTATTATTATTGTATCTTAACGTGTTTAGACTGCTAAACTTTGGACTCTCACTATCTTTCTACCCTTTTTTCTGAAGATATGGGATGGTGTTCCCAAGCCTCAAGCTCACAAAGAAACTCCGTTAAGTGAATTTTTTAATGTAAGTTACAGAATTGTTGAATAACTATATCATTTATTTACCTTGATGTTACATAACATCTTAAATGATTGAATGGCAGGTTGAAGTTGTGGCTCTTTCCAGCTTTGAAGAGAAGGAAGAACAATTTAAAGAACAGGTTCTGGTTCTGTTTGAATTCTTTAAAATGATACTCATGTTTTAAAATGCATGCGTTTTTGACTGCTCTGAGTTCATTCTTTTACCCCTTGTCTACTTCTGGATTTGTTTTCTGAGAGATGGATGCTCTTTCAATTAGTGAATTAAGGGATCTAAGTTTTTGGTGTTGGTTTGTGTTTTAATGAAGGTGGATAGTCTAAGACAGCGATTCTTCCATTCTATTGCACCTGGTGGGCTTGCTGGGGATAGACGGGCAGTAGTTCCAGCTTCGGGCTTTTCATTTAGTGCACAACAGATTTGGAAGATCATTACGGAGAACAAGGACCTTGATCTGCCTGCTCACAAGGTTTTGATCTTAACATCTACTTGTAAAGTCATAAATAAACAATTAAGTAATTTTATCGTTGACGTTTCAGCTTTTGACCTATACCTAGGTGATGGTTGCCACTGTACGCTGTGAAGAGATTGCTAATGAAAAGTTCTCTTCGTTTATTGGAAATGAGGTATATCTTCTTAAATATGTTTAAATGTTTTATTTGATGTGTGATACTGATTATTTGATCCATATTATTCAGGAATGGCGTCAACTAGAAGAGACTGTACAGGCTCAGCCATTTCCAGGATTTGGGAGGAAGCTCAGCTCAATTCTTGATGCTTGTCTATCAGAGTAAGTTGATAAATATCTGCATTTATATCCTTCCTTCAAGTAGATTGGCAACAATCATCTTTAAACATAATGATTTGGAAGATGTATGTGGCTACATTTTACTAGTTGCAATTTACTGTTAGAGTAATTGAGATGTGTGCGATGCTTCTTTTCCGAATCCTCTGTTCCTTGTTGGGATAAGACACAGTTTGAACACTCTAATGGGTTGAACTGGAATTTTTGGTGATGGACCTGACTGTGTAGTTGGGACTGGTTGCTGAGGATAAATCACAAGAAAAGCATAGATAGGTTGGAGAAAGACAGACATGAAGATGTTTCAACAAAATATTAAGCAACATTCTGTGTATCTTAATCACAATGTATGGAACGAGAATTGTATCCTTGTCATAGGAAAAAGGTTCACATTTTTTGGCAGATCTGTCATGTTAGTTCGATGGCAGTTTCCCAGGTATAAAAGGGCATTCCCTCTCTTTTTGATTAATGGAAATAGGCCAGTTTAGTGCACATATAGAAAAAATGAGAAAGATGATTGGAAAATTTATTGTTGGGAATATTCCCGCAAAAAGCTTTTTTTGCCATGCCTTCACTATATATATTATTTTCAGAAATTAACAAGATAATTGCATTTGTTTGTTTACATTTTTTCTTAATTGAATAGGTATGATGCGGAGGCCACATATTTTGATGAAAGTGTTAGATCTTCAAAGCGCAGTCAATTGGAAGAGAAACTGATGCAAGTAATACATCTTTAAGCTTGTGTAATTGGTTGGTATTCACCATGCACATGCACATGCACAAAATACATAATGCATATATAAAAACAGTAATGGCATTTATGTTGTGAATTTAGTGAAGCTCCAGGGAAAAATCAACTTTTTCCCCATCACTTTGACAATTTTAAAGTTGATGGCTAATAAAAGACCTCAATGCTTTTATAAACAAGACAGAAGAAGTCCATATCCGTGGAAGGTGTGCAAATAATGAGTGCACGATAGAAAAATGAAATCCTAATTTCAAGTTGAATATGTAAAAGTTGCAAACGATTCCACTGCATTGATGATTTGATAAATGCATTTTGCCCTCTTACACCTGCAACTGATGTAGTTAGACCATTTGTATGTGAAGTATTTGGCCACTAGCTCCAGTTTACTTGTGTGCGGATGTTGGGGGACTTTTCAACTAATGTTAATGTTTAAGGGAATAGTTTTGAGAGTTGAAAACAGCAAGAATTTAATCTTTTGGCGAACGTAGGGGGTTAGGGTCTTTCCCTCTTAAAATATAAGAAAAACAAGTTCAATATGATAACTAGAATAAATTGCGTTCTTCCAACCAAAAACAGTAACAGGTAAAGGAAAATCCTTAGAACACCTCAGATGTAGTAGCTCGTAGAGAAGTGAACAAATTTGCTCTCTCCCATAGATGTCTGAGTAGCTGTTTTTTTCTTTAAAAATTCTGGAGCTCCTTTCAGTCCAAGCTCCCAACAAATAGCCAAAACCACACCTTTCTACATAACACTACCACACTTTCGTGATCCAAATTAATAGGCTTTTCAATAAATATTCTGCTGCACATTTCAGGAAGAACCTATGTTCTGGTGATATTTAATGCTGTCCTTCATGGGTATTGGGTGCAGATAGGTGATTAGTTCAACTATTCTCATGATGTCAAGCATTCATGCTTTGGCAGTATTATATATATTTAGATGTTTGTTTTTGTTCCTATGGCAATGGTATATTTCACTAGGTATTCAAAATGGGCATGCCAGCTCTTTTACATTCTCTCTCTCGTCTGTGTGTGGGCATATTTTTCTGCTTGTTTCTCTCTCATTCTTTGTGAGCATTTTTCAATTATTACACGTCAAAGGAAAGATATTCAAAATGTAGCTTTGAATGTTAATAGTGGTAATGTGATGCTGCTGGCATGAATAGGACTTTGATATCGTTTGTTTGGTATGGGTAGATGTTAGATCTAATAGAGTGTATGATATTCTCGTCAAAGTTCATGAAGGAGATTTTCATTTCTGCAATAATCATCCATAATAAAATTATTGGTTTCCTTATTTTATCTTTTTTCCTCACGGTCCATCTTTCTTCATATCTATTAGCTTGTCCAACCGGCTTACCAGTTCATGTTGGGACACATACGTTCTGGAACTCTGGAAAAATTTAAAGAAGCATTCGATAATGCCTTGAATAGTGGGAAAGGATTTACTGCGGCTGCTTGTGATTGCACTGAGTATTGTATGTCACAATTTGATGAAAGATCTGCAGGTAGAGTGACTCATATTTAACTTTCCATCTCTACTATTCACCTTGACAGGGATTTTGATGGTATCCCACTGCGGTCTGATTTACTTGGAATGTGAACCCCGAAAAGAATTTCTCCAAAGGCATATGAGCTGCAAATATCAAAATTTTGAATTGCCACAGACGTTGGATATTCTTCTTAGTTTTAGCTGCAAACTATTAACTATATTATGACGACAACAATAACAAACTAATAAATTAGGGGTGGCTACATGAATACTTCTTCACCAATCCGTATCTGTTCATTGCTAGATCACTGAAAGATCTAAAGAACTACAATGGGCCATGTTAAATTTGGTCTACCCCTCACTTTCAACTTTCTGCTGAAATCGCGTCTCTTATTAATGGGAGTCTATTTAGGTCGATGTAGATCATGTCGATCTTAGAAAGTTTCTTTCATGGGCCGAAATTTGGATTCAGTAGCTGATAAATTTCACTGGGAGTTAGGAACAATAGAGATTAGGTCCTCATCAGCATACATTTGATTGATAACTCATTGTTCTGCAGATGCGGAAATTGACCAAGCAAACTGGGACTGCTCTAGAGTAAGAGATAAGCTCCAGCACGATATAGATGCACATGTTACTGCAGTCAGTAGTGCCAAGCTATCTGAACTTACGACAACATATGAGGTATGAAAAGATATATTAGATTCAACAGGTTTCTTCTCTTTTAAGCATGAAAGGGAAAACTGAATTATTGTGTTTTTCTCTAATTATTAGAGAAAGTATGTGCGATGCTCACTATAATGGGTTATATGGATTTATCGAACTTTAGGCTATAATAACTAGTACTGGCATTAGCAAAGAAGATCTAATTAATCTAATTAAGTACCCCCTACTCTTTACTGGTTAAGTTATATTTATGAATATGGTATGATTTTGTTGAGTGAATTCTTTGTTGTTTGTGTATAGCATTACCACTAATGAGATTTCATGTACAGACAAAATTGAATGAGGCATTATCTGGACCTGTTGAGGCTTTATTTGAAGGAGCTAACAATGATACATGGCCTGCAATAAGAAAACTTCTCCAATGCGAGATTGAAACAGCTGTAGCTGGATTTTCTGGTGCTATTTCTGGTTTTGAAATGGATGAAGAAATGAAGGACAAAATGCTTTTGAGGTTGAAGGAACATGCAAGAGGATTGGTTGAATCCAAAGCAAAAGAAGAGGCTGGAAGGGTTTTGATTCGTATGAAGGACAGGTTTTTTTTTTTTTTTTTTTAATATTTTATTTTTATTTTGTGAATGACAGGTGCTTGCCATGTGCTGTGTATTCATATCTTGACCCAGAATATACTGGCAATGCTGAAGTTTTGTTTCTCTGCATCTATCCACGGGAACTGATCGGACTGTTATCGTCAGGTTTTCAACATTATTCAGCCAAGATTCTGACTCAATGCCACGGGTCTGGACCGGGAAGGAAGATATTCGAACAATCACCAAAACTGCTCGATCTGCTGTATGACACACTTTTCTAAGATCTTTTATGGTGTTATTGAGAGTCAAGTCTCTTCAATTTTTCATTACTTTTGATGTTGGTTCCTAGTCTTTGAAGCTGCTATCTGTTATGGCTGCATACCGTTTGGATGATGATGCTGATACCATTGAAAGCACATTGTCCCTCGCTCTCATGGATCCCAAATCTACCAATAAGGGAACTTCAGTGGATCCTCTGGCCTCAAGCAGTTGGGCTGAGGTAAATGACAAATCTTTGCGATTGCCCTTTATGCTAAACCATATATATTTACCGTTAAGAGTAAATAAATTACTCTTTTATCTGTTCCATTGTGTTAAAACTCTTCTTTTGCTCCTTTTGGGTTCAAAGATAATACACATTTAAAGCTACTTGTGCCCCGATCTAGTGCTTAAAACTATATATGTTTACACACATGCAAGTTTGTTGGCCTTAATCTTATGTATAGATATTCACAATGAACTAAATTTTTTGTTTGTGGTTGCTCTGACCCAGATTCCACCATCCAAAACTTTGATAACACCGATCCAGTGCAAATCTTTGTGGAGGCAATTTAAAGCCGAGACTGAGTACATTGTTACTCAAGCCATTGCAGCTCAGGCACGAACTTGCTCATATAATGCTTCTGAAATTTTTCTGCACTATTATTTATTCTTATATCTGTTTGAATATGCAGTCTGGTATCGCTTATAGCATCTTTGTCTTATTCTTCTTATATGAGTATGATAGCTAACATTTTGCTAATTGGTGATGATATTGACGGACTTTCAGGAAGCTAGCAAGCGAAATAACACTTGGTTACCACCTCCATGGGCGATTCTTGCATTGTTAATCTTGGGTTTTAACGAGTTTATGACACTTTTGAGGTACCCCTTTTTCTTAATTTTTGTTGGTGGGGGGCTTCCTGGTGATACAGTCACTAGCTTTAGATCTCTCTCACCAGCTAATTTTGAATTGTCCTAATGAGGGTGTTTTTTTTTTTTTTTTTTTTGAAAACAGAAATCCGTTATATTTGGGTGTTATTTTTGTTGGTTTTCTGCTTATAAAGGCTATTTGGGTCCAACTAGACATCCCGGGTGAATTCCGCAATGGAGCTGTAAGTGAACCTCTCTCTCTCCCCTCCTCCTCCCTCCTTTGTAACGACAATTAGGGCCAAGTAACTTTTACCCTTCATGCTATTTTTTTTCTTGGAGTCAGGTCACAGCTTGGTAAATTGAAATATCACTAAGAGTATGTTTGGCCAGTTTAAAAGGTTTACTTATTAGTCGAAACGAAAATTACATAAAAGTAACTTTTACTTCTTCCAAGCTTAGCCAAAAATGCTCTTAGTAATCAGAAGCTTTTGAAATCAAGTTATTTGTTTGACTACTGATTCCTCTTTTGCTTTCAGCTTCCCGGACTTCTTTCATTGTCAACCAAATTTCTTCCCACTATCATGAACCTTCTTAGAAAACTAGCTGAGATGGGCCAAGGGCATGCAAATCCTGACCCTCAGCATAACCCTCCAGCTGCAGCAACGAAATTCGAAAACATCACTAGGGACTTGTCATCAAGTGCTTCGTCTGAGGTAACTTCTTCCAGAAATGGAATTGAATACTCGAGTCCCTTGGCTCATCAGAAGTTGCAGTAAGCTTTCATTTGGAGAACAATCTTCTCCATGATACCACTTTCGTCATTATTGTAAGTATTAAGCTGCACAATGTTCATGGGTCCGACTGCTAGCAACAAAAATGAGGAACAAATCTTGAAGACATTTTAAGGCATGTTTGGTACACATCAGTGCACTGAATAACAAACAAGAATTCAACTTTTTTGTTCTTCCTTAATCATATCCAATGCTCTCCACTTTGACGTATTAAGCATGCCATGAATATTTATGCAAGGGTGTGCTGTTGTCTGTCACAGAAAATGTCCCAATCAGTTGGTTTTTTTGTTGTTCTTGTAGATTTTTTCCTTGTGTTTCTCGTTGGTGATGGAAAAGGGCCTTGACTTGGCCTTGATTATCTAATTTTCAGTTTTGCCTTCCAATTTTGTATCACCAGAACTCAAACAATGGTCTGTATTTCGAGGACTACAAAAATATACGAGTTCTTTTGTATTTTTCTTACTTACAGTACTATGCACCTTACCAATTATGCAGTGGATGACTTTTACAAGGTGAAAAGAGTCATTCTCTTTTATGAGAGTTTCGGATTATGTAGTCGCCTCTAAATTTATTGTGAAGAAGTATAATAAATTATTGTTGTTTCCTTTTCTTATGTTACGTATCATTTCTTCGTAACGTTATCAAACTATGCGTACAACTAGAACGAAAATTATAATAACTCGAGAAGTCATTATATTCTTACGAGAAAGAAAAAAATATAAGCAGTTCTTCTTCATGTCTATGAAGCGAAGTTCAATGGGTAAATAATATATGCATTCTCAAGTTTTTGGTGTAATGTTCGTTTCATATAGTAGGTTCACTAAAGGAATTTTCATGAGTAACGACAAGATTTAAACTTAGCATCTTTGTTAGTTAGATAAAATATGTAACTAATGCTATCGAATAAATCAGCATATTAAGCGACTAAAAAGATCAAATAAAAGGTATGAATTGACATTAAATCCAAGCAATAAATTGTGTGATAATAATAACTTCTCTTTGGATGCTAATGTGATAATGACATGTAAATACTGTTATAGTCAAAGGCTCATAATATAAATAAATATATTTTACCGATTCTCTTTAAAGAGCATGTTTTCAAAGGAAAGTCACTATCAAAATTGGATTATGTCCCCATCCTACATTTGGTCCCATGTTGTAAAGAAACAATATTTGATGTTGCTCATTTACATAGTATACAAGTAAAAGGATTCCCCATGTGAGTTCAATATGAAATTATCATTTATCACACTGTAGTGGTAGTTCATAGACTTTTAATTATATCATACATTATCGTTCCATATTAGGTAACTATGATATTTTCCAACTTTTGTCGCCTTTAAGTGCGAAGGTAAAGAAATTTCGAGGAATGTTTGGAAATTATTCGTGAATATTGACTTGATTGTTCATTGTTCAGGAAATCTTGTTTGGAAAGTACCATTCCTATAGCATTTTGATCTATGACAATTTTTCCCTATTGTTTCCATTCTTCCTTCCAATTCTTTGAAATTAAAGAATGGTGGTCTCTTTTGGTAAAGATAATTGATTAGCACTAGACAGTATTAAATGAAGAATACGAAGCTAAAATCTCGTAATATTAATAATTTGATAATTTCTTGGTAGTTTTGGAAATCTCTTTAAAACTCATGATAAGTTGCATAGAGGGAAAGAGGGAAGCCTCTGTTTCATTCTCCCTTCTCATTCCTCAAACATGCAGTATAATGGACAAATATTTCAACCAAAACTGAAGAAATCCAAACAAATAAAACCACATTTAGGATCCTTTCAGCTTGACTTTTGCTTTTGCTTCCTCAAGAAGCTACCTTAATTTTTGTTTGAAAACTAACATCTAAAAGAGCTTCCTATTTCGAAACTGTTTTTAGAGAAAATTACATTGAACTAATTTCCTCTAAAAACTTTTCTAACTAGAAAAAACAATTTTATAAAATTAGTCAAACGAAATCCAAACTCAAGAGCTCTTTTTGACTTCTCAAAAGCCATGCCATATGGACTGTTAAATCATTCAATCACCAGCTCATACAGTAATTAATACCTTGATAGCATTGTAATAGAATTGGACGGATGAAGAAACAAGCAAAAATCTTATACATTATAGTTTATATTGCTCAATTCTATCCAATACAGCATATCAGTTTGGCAACCGCCTCTCTCTCTCTTTTTCCTGTTGTATTGCAAATTACACTACCTGTCCGGGGAGAAAACAGTACATAATAAACTCCCCGTAATGTTGTCTTTCAGTGTTGCCTGATATGACTATAAAAAGATGCTCCGTCCTGAATCCCGACTGAAGAAAGCCAAGACACAACAAGTTCCCAGCATAGATAATCCACCTTCCTACACAATTGGCATCAAAGAATGCCGTACAGATCATGTTTTTACATAAACACATTCCTGAATAAGAAGTCAACATTTCAGCTAGATCTCTGAATACATCATTAATCAGCTACTATTTGGTGATCATAGCACACGACATTAAAGTAAAAATTGTTGGCTTCAATGCATTAAGCAAGAGAACAGCATTAAATGCTGAATTTCTCATGAAGCGGTAAAAGCCAGTTAAACTGATTTTACATTTAAATATAATCGAACAAATAACAAGAATACCTGTCCAACATCCATCAATAAAGGCACCTTCATCTTTGTTCCTCCAACATCTCGTCAAGCATTTCCACACTTCTCTTGGACATGTCACCACCCCTTAACAATGTCGTAAGAAACCTTGGGTACAATGTAGGATAATCCAGGCTACCAGACATATCCTACATGAATGAAAGTTAAAACTTGATTCGCAGTACTTAATATATAGCTTTCTCATTGAGAGAAACATGTCCATTTTCCAATTCATGACAAAAAAAAATCACACTTTTTTACTTTGGGAAAATTGCACCAATGGTCCCCAATCTATTGCTAAAGCAGTAAGTTAGTCTCCAACCTTTAAAAAAGGAAAGTTGGTTCTCAAGCTTCCATTATGTTGTTCAGCAAGTCCCCAGTGACAGGCACAACCAAAATCTTCGTTAAATCAACGTGCTCTTATGGAAACATGTCTTGCCTAAAATTTTTGAATTCCCAAGTCAACAAGCAAAATGTAACTTCACAAGGTTGGAGAGGATAACATAACTGTTTAAAGGAGATTTGGATGATTTGTCATGGGGGACTAATTGTGCAACAAGAATTGAAGGTAGGACCAACTTACTACTGGAAAATAAGTTGGGGGGACCAATGGTGCATTTTTTCCATTTAACTTCATGCACGACACAAGCAAGAAATCTACGCGAATACATGCACGTATATGCATCTATAGTTTGCGCACACGCAGACACATTGATGAGAATTTAATGAAATTTACGTTTTTTCCCATTTGCATAATTGCATCTATAGCACCATTAGTATATAAATGGTGCTACGCTGAACATAAATTAATTGCATACAGGAGTTTTTATGAAATTTATGTTCCCCTAGCAAAAGGCTAACTGATGGTAGAAGTTTTAAGAAATATATGTTTAGAGGATAACAAATGCATAATAATAATGCAATCCAGGCATAAATGGGCACAGTTGGTTGCACAAGGAAATCCAACACTACACAAGCTAGAGTCAGTAGATTTTGAGGGGTTTATGTTAATAAATGACTCCGGAAAATAAAAATAGAAGCTTTAGTTATTCAGGTAAAAAAAGAAGAGGTGATTGTATATGCAAGTAATCCTATGAATGTCCTATCAATTAAAACTAAAAATCTCTTTATAGTTTAACTTAAAAGTATGCGCTAGGATGTGAAGAGACAAACCATTTGCTGAAAGACGCCTTGGGACCCAACATTTGCAATTTGTGTATCCACAGGGACCTGCTCTACATATGATGGCATTCAACAAATATTTCTTTAAAACAAAAGAGCGTGTAATTAAACGAAGAAACCAACCTTTCCTCCTTTGTTTGCATTTCCATCATTACTGACCCGTTCCTTTCCGGAATCTATTCTCTTGGCACCCTTGTTTGTCCGGATCACATCATCATTAGGAATTTTCTCTCCACCAGTGATAGTGCTACCTTGGTTTACTCCCACAACACCTTGAATGGAAGGAGTTACCGATATGTTCGAGCTCAAATTATTTTCAGAAGGGTTACTCACATTTTCAAATTGTAGCAGAGCTTCTTTAATGGCAGCAACAGCAATACCGTAACTATTCTGAGACAATGACCCTTCTTCACCTAATATTATAGCTCGTTGGCAAAGATCATTGTAAAGACGGACATTAGATTGTACCTTGTCCAGTTTTTCACTTATGGGATGCCTACTAGTGGCAGCATTAGTCCACCGTTGCAGTATGTACTTAAATGGTATACTGAATTTGCCAGACATTTGGAGAACCACAATGGCATGTCTACAAAGATAACCTTTATATTCAAATGAACGACATGAACAGTATATATCCGATTTTCGTTCATTCGATTCCACTATAAAATCCTGATTATCTTCGAAGTCTTTAACCCCATACATTACAGTTGACCCGTCTTCTTTTTCTTTTTTCAGATGGCATGCAGCTGCTCCCAGTACCTCGATTTGAAACTTTTTGAATATTTCATGAGTATATACAAGGAACATTTGTTTCTCAAAAGGCGAAGGGGACTTCAGCTCCGGTGTTTCATGCCATGCATCAAAATTTGCTTTGGCCTCCTCTTCGAACCTGTCTTCAAGAATTGATTCGTATTGCCCTATCAAGTCCATCAGAGAAGTTTCCCCATGGATATATTTGTCAAAGAAAGAGTTCAGACTTTCTGATCTTGAAGCTGCATACAAACCAGCAAAAGACGTGCCCTTCATAAATGTAGGCACCCAGAGCTTGCGGTCTTCGTACAAGGATTTTATCCACACGTTGTCTCTTAGACTAAATCTCTCAAGCAATTTCCACCATCTTTTTTCAAATAGTTCTTCAGTCCATGACCTATATATGCATTTACGAAGTTTTTTCATGAATGTATCGTGCCACGTGCTAAGATAATTAAGATGCCTGGGGATCTTTTCCAGTACATTCCAGAGGTGGAAAAAATGACGAGTATCTGGAAAGACAGCTGGAACAGCTGCCTTGATGGCATTATTTTGGTCAGTAAGTATGATTCTAGGACTTCGTTCACCCATTGCCAAGCACCATGTTTGCATCAACCAAACATAAGTATACACAGTTTGATCTGCAATCAATGCACAACCGAGCAACGTGGGCTGAATATGATGGTTCACTCCGATAAAAAGGACCAATGGAATTTTAAACTTGTTTGTGAAATATGTTGTGTCAAATGATACCACATCACCAAAATATGCATAATCTTCAATGCCTTTGGCATCAACCCAAAATACATTTCTCAGTCGATGCTCTTCATTGAAGTCCAGAGCATAAAAGAATTTTGGATTCTCTTCCTTCATATGTGCAAAAAATTCCAGTAGAACTTGTGCACCCCCGTCTTCCAAACTCAAATACCGGCCCCTATCATGCTGATTCCGAAAAATATTCTCTAAAGAAGGAATCGGAAAATGATAAGAAACATATTGTTTTGACACTGCAGCAAGCATTTTCCTCTTCCGAACTTTAGTATCATTGTTATCAGGATCAGCATTTCTATGGCTTCTAAAAAAGTGTGCTTGAGCTGGTAAAAGCTCATGGTTGTGCTCCTTTTCAAAACTATGAACATACCATTTCCCATCCGGCCTTCGCTTCACATGCATACTAGCTTTACAACCTATCTTAGGGGAAGGCCTCGGATTTATGGCATCATCTGATTGTTGCTTGTTTCCATACCTTATGCACGAAAATTTCGCATCAATAAATTCCTTTGATGCTCGGGAACGGCGACTGCTCAACTTGGCAGTGCCAAAACCCGCAGATTTAGCGTATTCTTTATAGAATTCATAAGCAGCCTCATGTGTATCAAATTCCATGTCTCCTCGAGGTTCAAAATTCGGGTTTGTCACTGTGACAATACTACTGGACTCCATTTTTACAGGCGGAAATTCACAAAACTTTAGAAAAGAAAAACGAAAAATGGGGAGAAGAAGGCAAACATTTATACTTCAACAATTTCCTATAAGATCACCTACAGTTAAAATTTGAAAATTTAAATCAAAATGAAGCTGAAATATTGGAAACCCAGAAGTAAAAAACTAAAAAAAAAAAGAAAAAGAAGAAGATTATACCTTCATTTCTGGTTTTTCTTTCGGTTCCAGCTTCTGATGAAAAGGGTTTCAAGAAACGCAATTGATGTATAAAATTGAAAAGCAAATTAACATTGAGATTGTAAAATGGTGCAGCTCAAGAGAAAATAGAAAAAAAGGGTCAGAAGAAATTCTAAGGATATGGCATGGTCAGTGGATGGGCCGAATAAGCCCAATATGTTGAGACTATCCATGGACCGAAATAGCCCAGAGGCCCAATCCATATTGGTCTGGTCAAACATGGACCGTATTGCACAAAAGCCCATATTCAAGTCCATCCTGAATAACTCTTTGAGAGTTAACCATCGTTTAAATTGTTGGTCAACCTTTTCTTTTTCCAAAAATAATACGGGAAAAATTCATGGATCATGTATTATCTATCACCCAATCAATATTCAGGCATCAAAATTTTAAAATTGCAAAAAGCAGGTTTTACGTTAATTAATTAATGATATATCACAATTATTCCGTCAAATTACATTCCTTAAATTAAACGTTCAGTTAGGATCTCCCTAAAATACCAAATCATCTCTCTAGAATACAAATTAAGCTTCACTCCCAACCAGTTTTCCGGAGTTCGATCATGTTTACAAAATTGACGGCAGTACAAACGAGTTTTTCGGTCACAAATCAAAGGTCGTTATCTCCGGTCACAGAGTTCCAGTCTGTTGACAATTGACGGCACTTTAATCGAGATTTTGGGTCACAAATCGAAGGTTTTCATCTCTGGTCATTGAGTTCTAACAGTTGAACATTCTAATTGAAGGCTCTAATCTGTGGCGAAAAATAGAAAACAAGCGTTTACATTGCCGGCAACAAGAATACCCATTGCCATTGGTATGTCATCATAATAAATCAACTTTTACTATTCTGTTATGTTTTCATACATTTGTGACGTATCTACGCATAATCAATAATACATGTGACTTTGATTACGATGATAACACATACAGAATGTCGAACGAAATTATGTGACATGTGTGATCTTGTACTGTGACCTGAACTGCATATGTGACCTGCATGAATTCAATTTTACAACTGACCTACTACATTTAAAATTGCAGATATGATGAATGTGCACGTATGTTTGCTGAATATATCCTAGTTATCGGTGGTTTTGCTGGATCGTCATTGCACCTATACTAAGCTTGTGGATGTCGTAATGACTGAGTTCAATTTGGATCACACGAAGGTAGCCGTCACAATACAGTATGTACTGAATCATGATTTGTCGTCGATGAGAATAAGAAGTGACAGTAATGTACTATCGTATATTACTCTAAAAGGTATAGACCATGATCCCTCTAAATATCTGTTACGCATTGATGTTATCGAAATTGAGCAACAGTCTATTACAATTCCAACTCCAGTAAATACTGTCAAAGAGTTTTCACTAGAGAATGTGGTTTCAGACATATGTGATGCAACTATCGAACCAATAGGTCACATATTTGAACAGGAGGTCACAATTGTAGCTATCGCTGATCCTAGAGGAGTAGAGGAATGAAGCCTCTTCTGTGACAAGAATATTCTCAAATTGAGTCTTTCTTTGTTTGCGATACAGAACATGTTCGAATTTATTGTTGTTCAATCAGACAAGAAGGAGTACGTAATCAAGTGTTTACATGATGTGTGTACTTGGATGTACATGTCTTCAAAGTGGGGTAAGTCATATATATTTAAGATTAGGAATGTTACTAATGGTCACACATGTGGCTCAAACATAATATTGGGGAGTTACAGGTAATTATCCAGCTTCGTTGTTTAATCTAATATCAAATACAAATACACATCGTCACATACTATATACACTCCAAAGGATATATGCAGTGACATATTTCATAAGTATGGTGTCTCCATGAACTATAATAAAGCTTGGAGATCTCGTGAACAGACTTTGAAAATCACCAGGGGTGATCCGACTGAGTCATTCGGTAAAATACCTAGCTACCTTTACATGCTTAAACAGATAAATCCCGGAATGGTCATGGGACTGGAGCTTGATAGTCACAGTAGGTTCAAATATTACTTCATGACCCTTGGTGCATCAATTCAAGGTTGGAAGCATTGCAAACCTGTGATTGTGGTGGATGGCACCTACTTGAACGGATACTACGGTGGTACTCTCTTCACAGCATGTACGCAGGATGCAAATAACAGCATTTTTATTCTTGCATTTGGAGTTGGAGATAGTGAGGATGATAGATCTTGAACATGATTTTTCGAGAACAACTTCTTTCGAATACCAATATCTCTACCTTTGTGTTTTGAATCAGATCGCCATATTAGTATTAAGAATGCTATAGAACATGTTTATCCGGGAACCTATCATGGGATTTGTTCACATCATTTGCTGCAAAATTTGAAGTCATATTATGGTAAATCAGGTCACAACATAACGCAAGCTTTTAATTCGGCTATTCGATCATATACACTATCAGAGTTTGAATATCACATGCACCAAATTGACATGATAAACAGAAAGATTAGGCGTTGCCTGGTAAAGTACTAATTTCAATTACATTTTCCATATTTTGAAAAAATGAACACGGATATAGTTTATGTGATATTCATGAACACGGTTCATGTTTTCAGGAGGATATTGGATTTGAAAAGTGGTCATGATTTCACATGCTAGCAAATCGTTATTCTACTATGACCTCAAATATAGTAGAATCAGTCAACGCAGTCACAAAATCAGCAAAGAATTACCCTATTGTCTCGTTGTTAGAATCTCCGAGACAAACTATACAAACCTAGTTTTGTAAACATAACGAGGACGCACATGACACATTCACACCGTTGACACCCCATTACGAAGAGCTAATGAGGAAAATAAGCACATATTTGAGAAAACTGAGGATAAATGTTGTATTTCTAATAATGAATTATATAAATGTGACCTAACAACTGAGTTATGTGACTCAGCTATGATTGTTTATGACTTGAGATATATTTATTAGACTACACATATATATGATTTTTAACCTTCCTTGCAGGTATTACCTGTGAGCCGGTCACTGTTTTCAGTCAAAGATGAACACTCGTTTTTTGTTGTAAATATAGATCAACGTTCATGCACATGCAGGATGTTTCAAGTTGATTTGTTTCCATGTCCACAAGCACTGCACTGGCTGTGATTACACATACAAAAATGGATCCTTATGAATATTGTTCTTATTATTACACAAAAGATGTATACATGAACGCATACCAAAACTTCTTGACTCCAGTTGGAGATCTAGCTGAATGGACCACGCTTGTAGACTTGCAACACACCATTGCATTAGCTCCTTCTCAGAAAAGGAGTTCTGGTAGACCTGCTGAAAAGAGGAAAATGTCATCCAGTGAAGTTTTCTTGCTTTGGAAAGAAATTCATTTAGGGAAATCGACTGTAAAATGTGGACGTTGTGGAGAACATAGTGACAATCGTAGAAGATGTAGTAGCTTGGTTCCATTAAGTTAAATTCAAGAAAGGACAATCTTTCACGAAAAGCAAAAGAATTGATGACACCACCTACTTAAAAGGATCTAAATTTGACTCTTGTTACAACTAACATTAGTGATCAATAGGATTTTATCTTTAAAATATTTTAATAATTTTAGAATGGAAAGAATGGTATGTACAACAAAATTTAATCGTTAAAAACGAGGCTCCGTTTAAATAGTGTGAAAAGTTCGAAACTACTTCTGTTTTACTCATGCTAGAAATGAAAATGTTAAAATCCGTGTGGATTCCTTTTGAGATAAGGGTGAAATTTTTTTAAACAAAGTTTGAAATATTTAAAATTTTTGAAAAAGAAAAAAGAAAAAAAAAGAGGTAACATTTAAACAATTATTTATAGGGTGAATTACGCTCTGCATCCAACCTTTTCATTCTATAGCAATTGCACTCGTTTAATTTTTCTTCCTCCTTGCTAATTAAAGAAAGGTTTGGATGATAGGTAGGATAAAAAAATTAATGGTACGAAATTGTTATTAATTGGGAATCTATATTGTAATTTACAAATAAGGAGACATATACCATTAAAGATTTGAACTATCATCTGTGCAAACAATTTTACATGTCTCCTTATTTGATTTCTTCTTTCTGAATTCAAAGTTGTACTTCATTGCAAGTATGTGCATTCTATAATAAGATTTTTTTAGTGTTGAAAATTTGATGGTCTTCCAAATCTACATCCTCGAAAATCACATGTGACTTAAAGAATTGAAGCTACAATGTGCTTATTGGTAAAAAGATAAAATTATAAATAAGACTTGTAGAGTATGGTTTGAACTCTGTAATCTAAACCCCACATAAATTTCACATTTTACCACTCAACCAATTATCCCAATTTAATTATTTCTTTCAAATTAATATACGATATATATTTAACAACGGCTTGTTTATAAACACGGATATCAAAAGGTAGGCACAAACCTGTACGAGACAACTCCGGCCAATTGACCCTTGCCTATTCTGGTTCTAGTTCTAGATCCGAATCATAACTTCTTGAACTCATTGCTTTATCCCTCCTTTGTCTTCTTCTACCCGCTGACCTGGAAATTTATAATGAAAACCAATATTCTATTGTTAATTGGTATTAGTTTGTGTTAGTTTCTACATATACTGTACATTTGATAACATTCAACATTGTACAAGTAACTGCTGATCAGCTATACTTCGGTACTTGATCATATATAGAAATGCGAATGCTGATACTGTACATTCTATCATGCAGTCTGTAATGCAGGCTATACAACCACCATTACGCACACTGCACAGCAAGTGTTACCGTATTGGTCTGGTCAAACATGGACCAGATTGTACAAAAGCCCATATTCAAGTCCGTCCTGAATAATTCATGAGAGTTAACCATCATTTAAATTTTTCCAAAATAATACAACCACCTAGTTAAAAGGATATGATAATTCTTTTCATTGCGCTTGTTTGTCGTTATCAAAATTTGACTTTTGTTACAACTAAAATTAGTGCCCGATAGGATTTTACCTTTAAAATATTGCTTCTCATACTTTGAGCAATCTATTTTAATGATTTTTGAATGGAAAGAACGGTAGGTAATCTAATCGTTAAGAACGAGAATGCTCTGTTTAGATAGTGTGAAAAGTTGGAAACTGCTTCTGTTTTATCTATGCTAGAAATGAAATATTAAAATCTGTGTGGAATCCTTTTAAGATGAAGGTGAAATTATTTTAAACAAAGTTTGAAATATTCAAAATTTTTGAAAAAAAAAAAGGAAACATTTAAACAATTATTTATAGGGTAAATTACGCTCTGCATCCAACCTCTTCATTTTGTAGCAATTTGCACTCGTTTAATTTTTATTCCTCCTTACTAATTAAAGAAAGGTTTGGATGATAAGTAGGATAAAAATTTAATGGGACGAAATTGTTACAAATTGAGGATCTATAATGTAATTTACAAATAAGGAGTCATATACCATTAAAGATTTAAACTATTTATTCATCTAAGCAAACAATTGTAAATGTCTCCTTATTTGATTTCTTCCTTCTGAATTCAAAGTTGTACCTCATTTCAAGTATGTGCATTCTATCATAAGATTTTTTTTGGTGTTGAATATTTGATGGTCTTCCAAATCTGAATCCTCGAAAATCACATGTGACTTAAGAGTTGAAGTTACAAGGTGCTTATTGGTAAAAAGATTTTCTTCACCTTGTCTCGAAGCATCTCGGGTCCATGTGTAAAGAAAGCAACATAGTTACAATTTTCAGCGAGAATATAAATATTTTTGTCTTGGGCTATCTTTAACCTATTCAAATCAACATTCGCATTAGGACTGTAAGCAAAAACCGACAACCGGAAAATCGAATCGAAACCGCATTTTAGAAACCGTCAGTTTGGTGCCACGTGGACCCGTCAACGAAATGGTTTTGAACCAAAACGGTTTGGTTTATGTTTGAGAATTTTAATTACGGTTTAAAACCAACCAGACCGGCGAAAAAATATACGAAAATAAAAAAATAAAAAAAATGATTATTGTCAAATATGTAAAATTCAATAGTTTTGTCATTTGTGTGTATTTTTGTCAATTTATAATTTTCTATTACATATATATTATTATTACCAAATAATCCTAATTTATATCTAATAATCTCAAGACTAACCTAATCTATCAAAAACCCTTTTTCTCTTCAGAATTCAAATTTCTACAGTTGATTCTCAGTTTGCATTCTCAACTGGAGGTCGGATACTTGATTCCTTTAGGAGTTTATTAGATGCAAGGATGGTTGAGGCTTATATGAGGAAAGAATTGGTTGCAAATTAAGAATGAACCTATAATGCTGCGCCAATATTTAGATGAAGTGGAAGCATTTGATGATTCAATGAAAGTTGTGGCAGGTGGTTTATATTTTCTATTACCATATTTTTAAAGATTCTCTTATCTATCTAGTATCCAATACTGTGATGATGTAATAATGCATTTGTTTGACAATGGAGATTATGAATCATGCGTGACAACAATTGATGTTTAAGTATATGTGAGAAACTGAATTCGTAACAATATACAACGGTAAGCTTGTGTAATTGTTATGTTTATGAACAACTGATGTATTATTATGGTTGGTTATTCTCTATGTCTAATAAGTAATTTTGTTTTTCAGATATGATGATCACGAGATCTTGTTGAACATCATTATGTTTTTTGGGCTTTATATTTAGTTTAATAGACTTGTATTGTAATGTTATCGTAACACGAATTAGCCTAAAATGGCAAACATATTTTAGTTAATTGTGATTTCACTTTGAGTTAGTTGGTATTTAAATTTGTAGTAGATATATTTAGTTTGTTTTAGATTTATTGCTAGTAAGATATAAATATATATTGAATTCAATGAATTAATGTCATAAAAGTAGACAGACAAAAAAATAGACGGCGAAACCGGCAGTTTAAAACCAGACCAAACCGTTAGGTTGAAGTTTGAGTTTTTCTTAAACCGTTCAAAATGGTTTGGCTTAGGTTTGAATTTTTCTCAAACCGGTTTAAACGGTTTGCTTTGAAAATTTGTCAAAAATCGGTAAAATCAGACCGCTTACACCCCTATTTCGCATTCTGATCTTCTTCATTGTCATCATCTTCATTTTGCATTTCACAATCAACTTCATCGTCTTCCACTTCATGAAATAAATTATTTTCTTCTTGTAAATATGTTCAACTGGATATTTGCTCACAAGGGTTATGCAAATGGAATAATGATAACTTGGTTTATTGAGAGAGATACCTCACTTCACTTGCTTGTCTGAAGTAATCTTGATTGGAACTGAAAATTGTACATTTATAGGGAGAAGAACTCGTCTCAATTTTATGCAAAGATGAATCAACATTGCCGAGGTCTAGCACTTCACAATATAACTATCTATAGATATTGGAAGTTCTTGCACAACTTCATCACTCCCTCTCTATTACCTTGTCCATTTGTCTTGTTTATCACTAACAAATATCTATCTCATTATGAAGGATTTTCGTCGTAGACATGACAATATTTACATTGCAATCAACCTTCCTATCGTGGAACGACTACATTAGTGATAATTGATTCATGTCCCAACGCCAAGTACATTGTGAAAGACTTAGCTTGTCGTCGTTGATGTCATCTCCCTCATTTGGTGTAGCGGCCATGTTTAATTGTGATGTTATGTATTCAGTTTGTAGGAACTAGCCTTACAAAAGTTTGGACATTGGAATTTCGAATGCTTTTTCTATTAAGCTATGATCATTATGATTGTAACAACACTTGATCTTCTAGGAACCTAAGCTCAGTAGTAGAAAGATCCCGTGAAGATTCAATAATTTGTCTTCATCATTAAGAATATCAATTTGGTGTGAGATATAAGTTAATCATTTAATCCCTTACGAGATTATTACTAGCCCGAGAGACTTAAATGACAAAGGGATTGAGGCAAGTGACACTTCTTCATAATTGTTACAAGACCACAATGTCATTATTTAGCAAAGCCATGGGAATCCCAAGGTCACCAATGATGGAGTCATCGTAGACAAAGGCTTCGATTTTATAGATAATGCAAAAAATATTGGTGAAGATCTTGTGAAGCAGGTTGCCAGTGCAACTAATAAGGTTGCTGGTGATGGTAATCTATTGGCTTCAAGCCTTCAATTCAATTAGAACTCTTTAGCTGGATTTCATTAAGTAATATCTGAATGTAATGGTCGTCTGCACTGCTGTCTCATGATAAAAGACACACCCCGATTGTGATGCTGCTGTAGGAACCACTTGTGCTACGGTGCTGCCTCAGGCGATATTTACAGAAGGTTGTAAATCAGTGGTTATAAGGGTGAATGTAATAGACTTGTGCAGGGTATAAATATGGCCATTGATGCTGTTATTGTTGGAAAAAATGGTTGGGTGGCTGACTTTGGAGCTAAATTTGAGTGAGACCCGATTGTTCATTTTGGAATATGGGAGTTGATTTGTGTTCTTCTCCGTGAATACATCGAAATCATGTATTTACTTACCAAAAATGATGCTCAGGTGATTGAGAAATTGATGTTCAAAGTATGCCATGTGAAAATAGTTTATGTGGGTAAGAAAACTATAATGAACTTGTCCCACATAGGAAAATGAGGAAAGCAAAGATCACTTTATATAGGATTGCATTTTGGAACGGTGTAATCATGTGTAGTATACATGCTCTCTCCACGTGCGCGCACAGGGGGTGCAAATCATGAACCGAAATGGGGTTCGAACATTGAACTCGTATGCGAGCGCGACCTGCGCACGCGAATGTCGGACCGGATTGACCAAAAATTGGCCCCTCAGGCGGGCCTACGTTTTGGATTTTTTTTTGCTTTCTAGAACTGACTNTTTGGAATTTGTTTTGCTTTCTAGAACTGACTTTTGAGTTTTTGAAACTCCAAAACGTCTAAAACTTCCTTAATTATTACAAGTGGGTTATGGAGACTTTAGGAGTTAAAAGTCTGCATAAGAGAACATTTTTTCATCCAGTTCAAACACACGAAATTTCATCATATTCTGCATACTGTCGAAACTCCAGTTCTGCATTCTGCTTGTGTCTTTCTTGCATATTGTTTTCCTTCCAAACTTTGTTTCGATTTTCCGGTGGTAATATTGTTCGAACACAAACTCGGTTCGTCGGAGTAAAAACTGTTGTGTTCAGATTTTACTGGTTAACCGTTATATCATGGGAAGCAGACGCTCAAATTACACCTCAAGCACGAGCAGTGAGGGAGCGAATATGTTTTAAGGAAATTGTGTTCGTACATACCTCAATTTGAGAATTTTTTCTTATTGCAATTTCTATTTCGTATTTTGTTATTTTACTGCAGTTAATGAATTACTTTCCTTGTTGTTTTCATAACTTTGTTCATCTTCACAAATAAAGAAGTTTGTATTTCAGCCTGGTAGTTTATCCACTTAAATATTACAATAGTTATTGCAGATTTGAAGAGCAGAGAAGTAATGATTAGTGCACCTGAAGAGAATACACGGGTGAGTGGCTCAGGAAGAACAATTTTTTAGCTCTTTTGAATGCATTTGCTAGAGAAATGCCCACTGAGTTTGAAACCTTGCTTTATGATTATGTTTGAAGAAAACAAGGTTTTGTGCTTAATCTATTATTGGGACATCAAAAATATTGGTAAATGTGCTTGCTTATGTGCTTGTTTGTATATTCATTTCACTTTCAACCATTCAAACTCATTGAACGTAAGCTGGTTTTTACATTTTCTTCATATTTTTTATGTAACTCCAGTAGAATAACAGTAAGACTTGATTGCATTTAGATTTCTATAAAAATAATTTGTCAACGTCTTTAATCTTTTGTGGTGCTGGATTATTTCAGAGATTTATTGCGTGAAGCTGAGAAGTGCATGCTTGAAATTGTTTCTGGAGCACCATTCTTGTTACTTTCTGATTAATAACATCTGCAAACATTTTCTTAGCTAGGGTACGAGCGTTCTTTTCATTTTTTTTCTTTTTCTTTTTTGCTCTAATTCGTGCATCTGAATTCTAGGGCCCACTATCTCCTCAAATGGTGAACGAGAAATTGAGGAACTGATAGCACAAGCAATGGAAAAAGTCGGGAAGAAAGGAATCATCATTATTGCTGAAAGTATGCTGCTTTGATATGTAATGATCTATGTATTATGGAGTGTAGTGATCTACAATTACGCAGGATGGAAATACTGTTGAGATGTTGTTCAAAATCCATGGAGAAGTGTGGAATGAAATAAAGAAGGAAAGGAAATGAAGAGGAAATAAAACGAAGGCCAAATGTTTGGCTTATGAGACTGCACAACCACTTAGTCGTGCGGTCGCACGGCCATTATCAGGGACTTTCATCCCTGTTTGAGAAACCTCTACCTCTATGCGGTCGCATAGAGGAAAAATGTGACCGTTTGGGAGCCTTTTTTACTGCTTGATTTTGAATTTGGTGACTTTTCCACTCACTTGAGATCCATATATCATTTCAAATCAAAGATCAAATTAAGATTATTCATCCATATTCAAAATTCTCTTTTGTGTTCTTGAGTTTTGGAGGATTTCACTAAGTGTTTAAGTGATAATCATTTAATAGGCTTGTTATAATCCTACAAACCATTTGTCAAAACCCTTTAAACACCAATTTCAATTCACGAGGGGGCAAATATTATTTGAGGACAGCAATATCGCGTTCAAGCTTTCTACTACGATTCCGATTTGTTCTTATTGTTGCTGGTTGTTTCTTCTCTAACCTTCAAATTTTCCAACAAATACTCTGAATGAAGCTAGTTCGTAGTTGTATATCTCATTATTTTGTTACAGATGAGAAGACTTGGAAATATGTACGTATAGATAGTAGCTAATGATGATGCACTCAAGAAATGTTGTAAAAGCTTTCAGGCGGTGTTGCAGTATTCAAGGTATATCAGTAGTACATCACAGAATTCAAAATGCAGGCTTGTGCCTGGTACTATTATTGTCATTCTCCATTTTCTTTCTCAGTTTTGAGCCGAGGTAAGAGAAAGGAAAGATTGGGTAACAGATGCTTTAAATGCTACAAGGGCTGCTCTAGAAGAGGGTATTGTCCCAGGTAAATCCTTCATTTATTTTAAAATTAAAGCATTTCTTTTAGCATTGTCCCTTAACTACTACCCACTTATTCTGATCACATTATAATTGTAGTAACTTATAATTTTATCCAAACAAGCACATGTGGTGTTGTTCTTTTGTATGCCAAAAGAGTTCTGAAAAACCTTGAAACTGTAAATGAAGACCAAAAAAGAGGAGTTCAAATAGTCGAGAACACTTGAGGTTTGTTCTTATGTAATCTTCTCCATCTCACACGTGCATGCAGGCACACACACTTGCAGAACACACGGACATTTGGTCATATGTCATCGTGACATTGATTTTGTAGCAGGCACCTACTTCACTGTGGTCTCAAATGCTGGTGGTGATCGTGCTCTTGTTCTTGGCAAGCTATTGGAGCAAGATGATCTCAATTTGGCCTATGATGAAGCCAAAATTTGTGCTTGTTGATGCATTTCTCCTCTCCATGGCAGCAGAGACTCAGAGATTCTGTGTACTATTTTTCTTCATGTTACATGGATATGCTACACCAGTTTTTACTTATTGATTCAAATTTACTTGTGAAGAAAGGAAATTGTTAGAAGTTCTTGATCTTCCTAGTGTTGAAAATTTTAGAATAATGACCCTTCCCTGAAATGAGACATTGTGGATGGCTGTAATGTGGCTTCTCAAAACTTTAGGGACTTCTTCGAACAAGAATAAAATCTTGAAGGGCTAAAACTTAAAAAATTTAAAAAACTGCCTTTAGACCCCTACCACCGCATTGACTGTTCGGAATCTAGTTTCAAAGCTTCGAGGAAAATGGAAATTGAAGGCACAGATAGATCCAAAACCTTAATAAAACCGGGTCAAACCCGAGAATTCGGCAGAGGTCAGCCTGGTCAGGGCTTCAACTCCATTGATAAAACCATTTCCCGCCACCACGTTTCCTTTTACCTCCCCAAAAATGAAACCCGGGTCAATTTCCATGTTATTGGCAAGAATCCGATTTGGCTACACACCGCTAAATTTAACGAAGTCAAGGCTTTTCGGAGCACCGAAAAAGGTGAGATGGAGAGTGGTGACATGTTCTGCGTGTCCGCAAAGAATCCCATTTGGTTCACTTTGAAGAAAACTGAAATTGAGGTTCCAGACGACGGTGAAAATGAAAATGAGTTGAAAAGGGAGTTGTGTTTGGAGAGTGAATGGGCTGAGAGCTTGCAGAGTGGTTCCGGGCCAAAAGGTGTTGAAGAATTGGAGCCCGAGTCTGTTGATATTTCGGGTATAGACCCGATTAAAGGTTTGTTTTATTCATCATTACTTGTTTCTTGACATTAGTATGTTAATCTCTTGTAGAGTTTAATTCGTAGTGTTGCTGTTTTTGTAGATTTGTACTGATGTATTTGAAGTGAATGCTTCATTTGTAAGCTGAACACCCTTATTTACAATAGTTGGTTTTAAGAATGACTTCTTGTTTTTTTTATAACCGTGGATGTCCGGGCAGCTTGCGCGCATCTCGACTAATCCTACAGCATAAAGTTTATGGCCTGATACTCACCTCAGGCCTGATGGACTCGAACCGGTGATGATTGGGGAGTAAATCCAAGCCTGACCAATAGTTGGTTTTAAGAATGACTTCTACCTAACATGATTATAATAATTAGTATTAGAGTAGGCGCTACATAACCATCCTAATTGTATCCCATGTTGCTAGGCTAGGTTTTGTTTGTGAGTTTAAAGCCCGTTTTAAAGGCGAGTCCTCCCCAATGTGGTTATCACACGCTGTTGGGAAATATTCGACCTTGTGACTACGTCAACTAGAATACTAGTTCCATATAAAATCACTTAGCTGGAATATGGTCATCAAGACCATCTGTTTTGAAAAGTGGGGTGGATTATATCGATCCTAACATAGTTATGATATTTGGTATTAGATTAGGCGCTATATAATGATCCTAATTGTATCCCACATTGCTAGGCTAAGGTTTAGTTTATTAGTTTAAAGCTGGTTTTAAAGGAGAGTCCTACCCTATGTGGTTATGACTTATGACACATGGTTGTTGTGAAATGGGCGACCTTGTGACTACTTCACCTAGAAGACTACTTCTCTCTAAAATCACTATGGTCATCAATGCTATCCGCTTTGAAAAGTGGGGTGGATTTTATTGATCCTAATTGCATACCATGTCTCGAATTTGAGACTTTTGACTTATTCTTGCTTTATATCTTATAGAACATGTCATTCAGCCCATTGGCACTTAGCCCCAGTTCATGTGGCAGTGGGATCACTGCACATTGTATAGATTGATCAGACATGATGTCTATCAGCTATATTCAATTTTAATTGCTTTTTAATGATTTAAATTTCAAGACCGCAGTTCTATTTCCTGATGTTAATAGATGTTCCAATTAGATGACATGGTGTAATTATGTTAAAAGTTTACATTTGTCTCATGTTTGCTAATCTATTTGTTTTTTCATGGGAGTTGTTTCATAGATGATGATGTTTTATTCGTATAAATTGTATCCACTAATTTTGTCTTGAATTTCTTTGCTGATGCTTTGCTTATATATTGGGGAATTCAGAGTTCGAGTTTGTGGTCATGGGACAGGAGTTTGATCGCTATCCAAAGAAAATGATACGTGATATCAAGAATTTTGATTGGTTTCTTGAGAAACCAGGGGAAGATAGTGACGATGATGATGAGAAGAAAGTGAAGAAGGGAGGGCGAAGAAAGAGGAAGAAAGGTGAACAAAAAGACGATGAGTGGATGGGGGAGAGTGAAGATGACAAGGAGGTTATTACAAAGTCGAGAAATGTTCAAAGATGTAAATATACAACAAGGTCCAAGGATCATAATAAATTGGATGACGATACAAGTAAGAGTAAACGCACAGCCGGAATGAAAAGTAGAAACATGGATGAGGAAGATGAAGATGATGAAACGTTGGGAGGCTTCATTGTTACCGATGAAGATTCTGAACAAGAGGAAGAAGACATAGGTAGGGAAGAGGAAGACAAAGACGACGAAGAAGAATTGGTGGACGATTTTGATGAAGAGGATGATGAATAACAATTAGAAAAAGTTAGCATTTCAGAAGAATGGATTTTGCTCGAGTTGCTTCGTAGATGTAAATCCCTTACTGGAACTAGTTTGTATGTTGTAAAGCTGGTTTAACTCTAGTGTGGACCGACTCATATTAATTTTGTATTAAGTGGATATGTAACACGATTTTGTTCATTCTTCGATTCTATTTTGGAGCTTGTATTAATTTTGAATTTTGTTTTGAGTTCTTATAAAAGCTTCATGAGATAATGGGATGTCATGAATCGGGAGATAAGAAGGCAATTCTAAATCGTCCATATTAATTATTTATTAATTTTAGTAATATATTTACTTTTAAAATATGATTTTAATTGAAAAAAATAAAAAATAGAAGAAATTAAAAGGATTCGTCTTGAATTCGAAGAATTCAAGATGGTGATCATTTTTCCGTGCTCGAATTCAAGATGGTGATCATTTTTCTGTTCCCACATGGGATGGAAATTCTTTAATCTATTCGAAACGGAGCAATGTAGGCACGTCGGGGTATTTTTGCAAGAGAAATGCTATAAGAGAATTTTTCACACATTTTGCACAGAAATTTCTTGTAACTGCAGATTTATTTTTTTTGCAATCCCTATTATATCCTATATATTTGTAGGAAAAAAAATGGAAAAAAAGAAAAGAGAGGAAATAAAGACAAAAAAGGGCGTGGTGAAAACTGAAAAAGAAAGTTATCCAAATTCCTGATTCTCATCGAATTGTGAGCTGCTCATCAACAGTTGGGATTTTCAGCGCCATTCCTCTGTAATCAACAGTATATACAACCAAGAATCTTCAACAAATGGAAATGGCTAAAACCCTAATAGTTAATGCCAATTGCCGGAATCATTTATCTTTTTCTGCAATCCTAAATTCGCCAAAGAACACTAAATTCTCGTTCTCAAAAACCATGGCAATGTGTTCTAGCTTTTGCCCGCCTGTACCCACCCAATTTAGACGCAGACCCATCTCTTGTTTTCCGATTTCATCTCAGTCTTTGGTTTCCTTCAAGTGTTTTTCTGTTCAGGCTTCCAGTTCGACGCCTAAAGGTACTGCTTACATTTACAGAATCTTTTGGATTATATACTAAAATGTTAAATTGCCATTTAAACTTTTAATTATTCTCAAGATTCTCTTTTGTTTGCATCTGTGTAGAAAATGCATGATTTGTTAATGGCCAGTGTAAATTGTAATGGTATTGCAACTTCAATTTTCTCTTGGATACTGTGACTTAGTGCACATGTATGTTGAAAATTTGAAGGAAACTTTCATGGCATATATGTTATGGGATTTAGTATTTTGCACCTTGCAATGTTAAAAATTTAAGTTTATGTATTTAAGCATGCTGTAAAGTTTAGATGTCTCAAAATAACTAATGCAATAATATTCTTTTGTCTCCGTGAATGTCTATTGAAGCATGACTGCATGTCTCCATAATAGTCATTGCAAGTGTCGAAATTAGATGTAATGACTATGAATATGATGGCACTTTTTCTGGCAATGCATCCTGGGTGATCGTGAATGCGGTGAACGTTGTGAGACAATACACAATCTTGTTGCCTTTGAATTGAAATTCAGTTCATATTCGTTATTTATTTTATTATTAAGCTTCCATTTGGGAATAATTTATTAACGGTTTAACTTATAAATATATAGAAAAAAGTGATGGATAAATTAATAGTATTTATAGGTCCAATGGAATTTGTGGTTGAAAATGAAGTTTGGTCATTTATAAATAGTTTATAAATTTTGCCAAACGGAGGCTAACTTATTTTTGGATGAAAATGAGCAAGTGAATGGAATTTTTACCAAAGTTTTTCTTTGTATGCAATAGATGAGTTGCCAGCTCGCATTGGCTTTCTCGGTCTTGGAATTATGGGTTCACCGATGGCACAGAATCTCATAAAAGCCGGGTATTCCCTTTTTTCCTGAGGCATACATCTTCTGATGAAAAGTGTATATGCATCTTTTTATCTGCTTCTTGTATTTTAATATTTCTGAAAATAAACCAAGTGAATCCAGATTACAACCATTGAAACTCGTGTCGTAGCCATGAAGCATCCTTTTAGATAATCATCAGGGACATACTATTTTTGGATGTAGGCCCTTGTGTAGTTAAATTTCTTTAGTTGTTTCTCATGGAAATCGAACTATTCTCTTCCAAATATAATCCCGCTCAAAAATCAAGCACTCATGGTTATGGTATCGGTATAAAATACTTTGGAATCACTAAAAATGTTCTCTAGTCAAGTATCTTGACATTGAAATGCATGTGAATTCTCTAATTTTTAATTTGTTTCTGATTGGCATTCGCAGATGTGATGTGACTGTTTGGAATCGGACAAAGAGCAAATGCGATCCCCTAATATCCTTGGGTGCAAAGTAAGTACATGATACATTCCATTTTTAGACATCTGCAATTTCTAGAGTCCTAGACAGTTTGGTCCTTTTTAGCTGGTAGTGTTGTAAGGTCTCTCCCGTTTCTGACCTATCCTATAGCATGTGATAAATTAGCTGCCTTCAGTCACCTCTGCTTGAGATAAAAGTAGATAAACTTCCTATCATAACATATGCTTATTTTGGCCGGTTTTATACATGAGTCATGGATGAGTTCGTGCTTATGTTATGGACTGGGTAAAGAAAATAATCTTGGTCATGGAACGAAAAAAATTATTTGGGGCATGCTGAACATTTGGCACTACATCAAAGACTTCTATATTTTCTTTATGCATACAGATTCCTGGCATGACAAGGATTGCCAACTAAGCTGTTGATTTCTATCAAGGGCTCTTTCAATGGTTGTGTTCCTGTAAATATTCCGAGATTTGTGTTTAGATTGTGATTGAATTTTCTTAAAAATCTTGACCTCAAACAGACACACTCGAGATTTGTCGATCTTAGAACTCGGAGAACCTATAGAAGGGCTTTAGCCTCAGAGTTTAGGAAGATTGGAGTGGACACTGATGGGATTTAACTTTAACATAAAAATATGCCTCACTTTCCTGAAGTCAAGATGAACCCAATCTAATGCGCTCTGTCTCTCTCTCTCTCTCTCTCTCTCTCTCTCTCTCTGCACGCTAGGCTAGACTGACTTTCATGATTACCTTTTCTTTCTCCTCGGAAAAAGCTCTCTCTCCCGTGGCACTAAATCTCTGTTGTTTAAGGTTTGATGCTTGTTTTTCAATTAAGTAGGAATTCTATGTGCAGGTATAAATCCTCTCCTGAGGAAGTAACTGCATCTTGTGATGTCACATTTGCCATGCTTGCTGATCCTGAAAGTGCAGTGAGTATATTTTTTTGGTGGATGTCATTTCCTTCTTATATCAGTGATTTCTAGCTATAGAACATCCTTTTCAGGTTGAAGTTGCATGTGGAAATCATGGAGCTGCAGGTGGTATGAGTCCTGGAAAAGGGTATCTTTTGCTTGTACTGCCTCGAGAAAGAATTTGTTAGATAACTTCTTTCGAATTTCCTTCTCTTTGTGTCAACTGTGATTGATATAGTTCTAGTAGGAAAGCCGGCATCAACTGTTTTGACACTCCTGATAACTCAGATTGACGAAGTTTAAATGTTGTTATTTGGACAAGTCTGAGTAACAGCTTTTGATGAGTTCATAGTTTCAAAAACCTAATGAGAAAATCATAGACTTTCTCTGATGTTATAAGTTTTCTTAATGTATCTATACTTGAAAATGCCATAATAGTTCATGGGGATGCTTTAAAAAATGAAAACATATTGTCATGTTGCATAAATCGAGATCTAGATTCTAAATTGTTCTTGTAAATGTAAAAATAGGATATTCTCTGAATTTGTTTGCAGCTATGTAGATGTCTCTACTGTTGATGTTCCCACCTCTACATTGATTAGCAGTCGTATCAAGTCTACTGGAGCACTATATTTGGAGGTTAATATATTGAGGTTTCTATTTCCTTTAGGCTTTCAACTTGTTTATTCATTAAAAAAAATAAAAATAAAAAGATCTGCATTCTTATATGCTATCGTAGTTTCATTTTCCTACTTTTCCTACAGGCTCCAGTTTCAGGCTCAAAAAAACCAGCAGAAGATGGACAGCTAATTTTCCTCACTGCAGGTAAAACCTATCTGGTTTATTACTGACATAATACGTACAACAATAATATGGAACTGCGAGTTTCTGATGACATGTTCTGTTGTCTGCCCAATAGAATATGTTGTTCTATGCCTACAACTTAGTTGTTTCGTTGTCCGTTTTCTTGTCCCTCCCCCCTCCCCAGTTCATCTGTTGCATTACACAGTAAAGTAAGGTTGACATAAACTGAAGCCTTGGTTGCAATGTTGCAGGTGACAAATCTCTATATGAAACAGCTGCTCCATTTTTAGACATCATGGGGAAGGTGATCCATTGACCACCGTCCCTCTTCTTTTAATAACAAGATCTTATTAGTTTTGTTGAACCACCTCATCTAAAAGTTCAAGTTGTTAATGAGGAGATGCATTAATTTATTCAATTTCGTGTTGTACATGTCCCCCTTCTCGCATATCTGATTCATTTCTATATCATAAAACTAACACGTACACAAATTTTTAAATGAGCGGGAATGAGACTTGGACTCAGGATCTTTGCGTGTTGTGATACCATGTTGATAAGGGACACATTATTTATTTGAATTTTGTCTTCAACAATTTTCTTTTTCCAATTTATTTTTGCCTTTGTTGTAGTCAAGATTTTACCTTGGGGATGTTGGCAATGGAGCTGCAATGAAACTCGTTGTCAATATGATTATGGGAAGGTTCTGCATATTTACTACCTCGATAAACCTCTTTCATTTTTGTTCCTCGTATAAGATTTGACAAAATTGGCTCAAATCCACGTCTTATTGGTTTTTGCACCCAAACCAATTTTCAGTATGATGGCATCTTTTTCTGAAGGATTGCTTCTCGGTGAGAAAGTAGGACTGGACCCAAGTGTACTGGTCGAGGTATTTGCTCGTAACTCATATCTTCTTGAATACACTCATCTGCTTATAATATTTATTATGGACTTTTTATCTTTTATAATACTTCAATCGAACCTCGGAATCCATTATTTAGAGTAATTTTCAAGATTTTTGGACTTGCACTTAGATTAGACAAACATAAATCTACGGTATGTATCTTTGAGTTGGCAATCTGAAATTTAATTGCTTATTGACTTGATAAACATACTAAATATGAAATTTAAAATGTCTTGTGGAAACTGGGATTCGAACTCATTGCATGACTGATACTTATCATCGGGGAAATAAAAATTGGTAGCAAAAGTGAGCAAGAAAAAACTTTCGACCCAGATACTTTTAATCCTATGATGGGTCGACAATATGCACCAACTTTTGTGCGTGGGTTGTGTTTTGCAGGTTATCTCGCAGGGTGCTATTAGTGCCCCGATGTACTCGATGAAAGGTCCTTCAATGGTTCAGTCTCTGTATCCTACTGCATTTCCTTTAAAGCATCAGCAAAAGGTTCAAAATCTTCCTACACGTTTCATCTATAGGTGAATTCAGTACGTCTCTTGACAGCAAATTTTCATTTATGCAGGACCTTCGACTCGCTCTGGGATTAGCTGAATCTGTTTCACAACCGACTCCCATTGCAGCTGCTGCAAATGAACTATACAAGGTGGCGAAATCCCGTGGCTTGAGTAACCAGGACTTCTCAGCAGTAATTGAAGCACTGAAAGTGAAACTAGAACAAGAAAAATGGAAGTACTAGGCAATTCATCTCTTTTTGAACAAGTTGAGTCCCTTAATACATGGTCGGTACAAAGAATTGACAGGATGATTTTAGCTTCTTTTTGTACTTCATATTCAAACTCCTTGCCTTCCATGATATCTTGAAAATCCATCTTTTGTATACGGGGGACGAGACTTTGTTCTGGGATTCAACAAGAATTAGAGATTTGCTAGAGTGGAGATATACGTCCGTCTAGAGGTGTCAAGTGAGTTGGATCGTAAATGCTTGTCATGCACGGGACTACTTTAAATTTTCATTTAAAAAAAAAAAAAAAACCACTTGTCAAGCTTTGAAACTCTTATGAAATAAAAAAAATAAAGAAAATACATTTACTAATGGATCAAGCAGGGAATCAAACACCAAGAAAACTTGAAACTTCAAATTTTACTTGGGTCATTCTAATGTGAGCATTTCATAAAATAAATACTGCCTGCATAAATATGCCTTTTAAGAAACGTGGATACAATATATACTCAAACATATTGATTTAAAAAAATTAAAAAATCTATTAATATATTAATATTTATTTTAGGGTAGTTGGTACAAAACGTCCATAACATTTGCCTTGCACAAATTATTTCTATCATTTTAATTTTGACATTTGGGTCCTTGATCGACCTTTCTTTACTCGAAACATTCTTCTCATCCATTTTCTCCTTTAAAATGATGACCATTCTCCTCAAATAAACCAATAAAAGAAATTATTGCAGTCAAATTTTCAAATATTTTCAAAAAGTATAAACAGAGTCCCAAACATTTGAAAACACATTTAAAATGGGGAAAAAATTCACCTTTCCAACCAACCCCTTCCACCACCACCGCCGCCAGTCCGGTTTTTGAAAGAAAAGGTTACAACACATGTCTAGGATTCCATGATTGAATGCAGGCTAGGGTTACCAAGAAACTAGCTGCGTGGCTTTACTCCAGACGAGGACCATGGAAATGCCAAGCCGATGGATTCGATGCATAAATCCCAGAAGGGAAACATGAGACAATACTAGACATTGTATCGTAAGGTTCCGACTTGAACGAAAGGCATAACGATCTTGGCCCTGTCTCTGAGGGCGGAAGAAATGAAAAGGACACCCCACCTGCATTCCCTTCAACAATGGATGAATCTTCAGCACAAGGTTGGATTGACAGCTTTCCACTGCTAAACATGAAATTATCTTCTTGTTTGAGAACCATTTGATGATCAAGAAGTTGATGGGGCTTATTGATCAACGGCCATGGTTGAAGATGATCATAAGCAGATGAATCCATTAATGGAATCAAGGGTGGAGCATCAACAAAATCAGAATCATAACTCACTTGATGTTCAAACGTCCCTTGAACATTTGTGGGCTCCAATTGGCCACACTGGATCAAATTTGAGCCTGTATTTAGTGAATATAAACCCTCAAAAACACTGCTGCTAGGGTTTCCAATATTTGAAACAGAAAAAGCTTCTTGATGATCCGAAAAATTGTTATCAGAAGTGAGCTTCTTCATTATGCTTGAATTCCAGAAATTCTTGATTTCATTGTCCGTTCTACCGGGCAGGTACCTGGCTATCTGAGCCCACCTGCAGACGGAAAAAACCGCACGCATTGATCATTATATGACGAATTTCATGTATCATTAGTCTTTTTATTACCATAGAACATGATTTGGTGTAGTGCTGATCAAATGACAGTATGAAATTAATTATAATTGATCTTTACACAATTATAATTATATTATAAGGATTACCTATTGCCTAGAGTTTTGTGGACTTCAATGATGAGTGATGCTTCTTGAGGAGAGAAATTCCCTCTCTTCAAATCAGGTCTCAAGTAATTTATCCATCTTAATCTGCAGCTCTTACCAGATCTTCGTAAACCTGCACCAGAGATACACACACACACACACATAAGAGTAAAAAGCCCGGAAATCGAGTTTTCAAACCAAAAAATGAGTTTCATGGAAAGTTTTTCAGATAGATATATTTATACATATGTGACATACTTAGCCTGCACAAAGATGAATATCCCTGAAAACTGAATTCTCGTGTCGGCTATAAATGAAAAAGAGTCATGAAAAGTTTTCTGTTTTTCCCGTTTAGATACTTCGTCGTAGAAATCTAAGCCCCTGTTTGGTTTGGATAAAAATTAGATTTTCAGTAAATTTTGATAAAATTTGGTGAAATGTGTAGTTAAATGGTTAATAAAAGTTGTGTATGTCTGAAACGTGTGGTTAAAAATGAATTTGGAGGGAAAAAAAATGAGGCCAAACATTAGTTAAATGTAGACCCCTCGAAAGTTTTGTGGGCGAAAAACCTAATCGAACCCTAAACGACATATAAACATATATACACACATGTTGAAGACGTCCTGATTTGATTATTAGAAATGACCACATGTATGTTATTTCAACCACATTTATCACATATTTGTTGGTGAAAATTAAAGCCTTCACACATGACGTGCATATTTCTTCCCCATAACCGAGTTTTCTTGCCAGCTATAAATCGAATTAAAGGTTTTCTTTTTTTATGCCGATATGGAATGCACGACGGCATACCTGCAAGTCTGGGAACTGAGCTCCAACAGCCATGGCCATAAGTAGATATGTAGTTAATGAGTATTTCATCTTCCTCAGGTGACCAAAGCCATCTCTTCACTTTCTGTTTTTCGCAGCAAGAATGATGCCCCATTTTTCTTCTTCTTAATTCCTCAAATTCAGGTTTGCACCTAATGAGTACTGGAGATTACTCTTACTTGTGATTTACGTATATGCATATGCATACATACATATATATATGACAAAGAAACCACACGGAAACGTGAAGGAGCTAGGTTTCAGAGTGGATGATGTCATACGAAGTACACGATGTGTTTGCTAGGCAATACTCGAAGTTAAATAGTTAATAATTGTTCTACTTGTCATGATTTTGTACATATAGTTTGACATTTGTCGACCTACATGTACCAAAATTATGTTCATGCAGCAAAATTCAATAGTTAATTGTGTTCCCTCTTTAGTATTTTGGGCGCGTTGTTGACACAATTATATATAAACATGTCGAATTAAGTCTTTAGTAATTTAAACTTTATATGAATCACATGTATTAAAGAATGCACATGTCACCTATTTAGGTATTGCGCCACAAAATCATAAAGATTGTGTACCCATCGAACTTTTGATGAGAAAATGAATTTGATTACGTGTCATGATCCGTTTGAAGATACAATTTAAGCCCAAGTTTGGTATAGCTAAAAAATAGATTTTGAATTGATTTTAATAAAAATTAATGAACTGTATGATTGAAAAGTTATGGATTCCAGGAAATTTGTGATTAAAATTAATTATTGACTATGACTTAAAATTTTATAATCCACATCAAACCGTGGCTAAATGGATAAATGTTTCTCCTTTCTGTTTAGTGACATGGTATCACACCACACAAATGCCACATCTTAATTGTGCAAGCATTAGACATTGGATGATAACTGAATCTAGTTTGCACGTGAGGGGAGGGATGGATTGAAGATACGATGTGAATAGATAAATGTATTACTTCTTTTACGATACGATCTTTTCCATGATGTGATTTTACATTGCAGTTCCTGATTAAGAAAAAAAAACGTTCAAATCTTGTCTATTGCACTATAGAGTTTTTTTTTCTACCTCATGTCCCAAAGATTGTCACGGGCAAAATGCCATGGTCGGAAATCGTGGTAAAAAAACTAATGTTAAGGGATGCTGCTACTGGAGTCTGCAGTACCTAGTACTACATGAGTCAGTAGCAATGCAATGCCACTTAATATTTTTGACATGTCCTATTACCTTATGGCATATCAAATCCCAAGTTGAAATTGCCTGTGGTTAGTTGATTGTGTTGCTTTCACATGGTAATGTTTGAACTTTGATGAGCTAGTTTTTTTAAGTATACAATTATTAATGCCCTCAACTCAATTTGATTAAATTGTCACAAAAAATTTAAGCGTTTGTAAAAACTAAACTCTAAAAACTATTTATATTTTCTCACTATTGATTAAAAGCCTAAAACAATGGTCAAAACCAAGGGGAGTGGCCGAGATGAGATGTTGGGAGGTATCTAAATCACTTGAAAAGGGTACAAGTTAATGGACTTGGACGAAGACTCAATACATTAAAAAAGAAATTAGAAATTCAATGACTCGGTCGTGATTAAAAAAAAAAAAGTTTCAAGAACCTAGAGGCATATGACTTTTTGCACCTTCGATATGAAAATAGAAACAATAGAAACTTATTCGTCAAACATAAAAAACTCATTATATACACAAGCTACTATTCAAGAAAAAGTAGTGTTTCCACATTTCTTGAAGAAGATGACTGATTTTGTGGATTGGGTTGCGTGTTTTTAACCTGCAGGTGGGTCCATGGCTATAGGTGTTTTTCACTTGGGTACATTAATTCATTGTAAAAGTGGTTCTGTCTGTGTACTAAGGGAGAATCCTCATCATGAGCAAAAGGCATATTCATTTGCTTCTCTTCTAACTTTCAAATGTATTTTTGAGGGGATAATTCTTGATGTACCTAGCAAAACCCTTTTCGAGGTGTCCTACGTGTAAAAACGAATTGCACATTGGTTACCGTTTTCGACATATTTGACACGTAATATTGAACAATAAAACATGGTCTTCATTTGTCTTTACTATTCAGCGTTGTACAATACATATTGTTGTACAAGCAATCAAGCAGATAGTGATCTTCTTCAAAGCAATGACAGATATAGGATTAAATTTTCTGCCTTTTCCGATACTTTTATATGAAAGAAATAGAAGTAAAAGGAGAAGGAATTGTGGTACAGTCCGTGTCTAATATACGTTTCTATCATAATGAACCAAGCTTCACAAGTTGATACATGTACATGTCTAACACGTACTTCAATAGGCTCCATGCCTTTCAACAATAAAATCTCTCCAGAGCTCCCTCTTCAGATCCATTCACTGGGTTAAGGATCAAAGTTTGGTCGACCGTCTACTCCCCACTTCGAAGTGGAAAGCAGAGCAGATTTGAAAGTTTTTTGTTTTGATGAAAGTTCGTGTCGTATCCTGATATCCATTTCATTCCTTTAGTTCATGCTTAGTGCGAGGTACTGAAAAGATTGGACTATATAACAAATAAAATTTGAACTTCTTTTTCCTCTTCAATATTGTCAACTAATTTCGGGTACCTTCAAATGATCAAACAAACAGACTTTTTTAATGAGAAATGGACAATGAAAATGGCATTTAAGTTTCTACAAGAATCTATATCGAAAAATCTATTATTTCTACACTCCTGATCTGCAAAAACATCTAGAAATATACATATCCCAATCAATTTGTTTAAAAAGTGAAACAAAAGACTCCACACTGGAACGAAAAAGCTAATCTTCAATCTGAGCAATTTTCAAATTCAAAAAAGGACAACAAGCTGTTGAACAACTTCAAGAACCGGAACACATTTCTTCTCTTCTAATAACCCCGACTTCTCACCCCGTCATATTGGCCCATACGCATTGTACGGTGATCCCGGCACAAATCAACTGAATAAAAATCAGTATCAGCACTTCTCCGAGTTGCACCCCTCGAAAGTGGACTTGGTTTTCTACTGTATCGTAAATCCTCAGAAGAACGCCTCTGCATATTATGAGCGTTTGACAAATAAGCATGTGGTTTCTGCTTAGCCTTGATCGATTTTGTTAAACCCATGTAGCTGGGATTAGTGCCTTGTCCCTCAGAAGTAGTTGTGGATGAATTTGAAGTTGAGCTCTCCCCATATGGAAAAAATTCAGCACATTGATCAGAAGGGGAGCAAGTAATTTGACTACTTATTGGAACTCTTGAGGATTTTTTCGTAGAAATGTTCTTGCACCTGATTCTCACTGAGTCATGACCCGGCGAACTAGAAAGTGATCCAACATCGCGACCTTCGTAGTTCTTAGAAATTGGTGTTGTGTCTGATGAGTCGTTATTGAGTTCTTCCATCAACCTAGTCTCCCAAGGCTTCGTTGCCATCCACGGGTCTAACCAATCATGTCTTGAACTATTCTTATCCATCTTTCTTGGAGTAGCCATTTTGTTCGTTCTTGAATTGGAGACGGGCTTTTCTCTTAACTGCTGAAATAAAAAGGAAAAAAAAAATGTTATAACGAGTTTATAAAAGATGCACAAAGTTTAAATCTGTCAATGCATTTGATCACTTACTTGATGAGAAAGGACATATGCCATTGCCCTCTCCCTCTTAATGGCTCCTTCTTGTTTCATTTGTACCTTTGACCTCACCTCTTTGACTGTCCCAAGACTATCACACCATCCACTCTGCAATTTACAGTTCAAAAAAACTAAGCCTCGTTCATTGCTAAATGCATCGGAATATTCTATATAATTAAATGAGTCTTTTCAGTCAATGGGCGAGTTCCGGGAATTATGTAATGTACAATGAATAAAAGATTAGCTAATCATACCTCGGCCTGCTTAATAGGATCAGCTTCAGCATGATTCTTTGTGACCTCCCCCTCGACCGATGTTTGATTGCAATGAGACCTAACTCGGGACTGAACTCTAACAAGAGCCTGCATGCATCTAAGCGTTATATCGGCTTGCTTCCTAACTAGTCGACCACGAACAATAGCTTGTAGTCTAACCAATGCTCTCAACGCCCTTAAAGCACGCTTCGCCTTCATTCATTTACAGAATTTCAGTGAGAAAAATCATTTAAGCTGGAAAACGTGTCAGGAGTAGAAAAATTTAGCTTGCTAGATCCTTAATGACAATTCGGCAATGCAATCAGCAGGAGAACAACAATGCATTCAGCTTGATTGTTGTGGCATTCTCAACTAAATGTAATCTAAGAAAAATAAAGTCTCAACAATTTACCAAAAAAAAAACACACTATTGATACAAAGATATATTTACTGATTTTAACTGCATGCCCTCACAGCACATCTTTGAATGTCCATGTACATGTGAAAAACAATGGTGCAAGCAAATGAAAATCTATACAAATTTTCCCTTTTTACAACTAGAACTTATGTTTCAGTGTCTAATTCACGTACAAAACTAGAGGGCCCCTAGTTATTTACTATTCCCAATTTCTGATTCTATAAAATATCTGATTGATCCACTAATTTTCTTTATTAAAGTGAAACAATTAATAACCAAATCGATAATAAAAACTGAATCAAAACACAAAAAGCATGAAAGAAACCTGGATTACCAGAAAAGCTCGAAACATAGACTGAATTCGAACAGCAGCCCATTCTTGTCTAACCACCATGAATTCCTTGTGTGGAGCTCTGACTACAGTAGCCACAGCAGCAGCCATTTCAGCATCAAATAAATACGAAGATGATTCAGAAACCTCGGACTCTGCTAAGTTTCCCTGTCCTTTACCACCCTTTGACGCCATTGTAATGCCCCCAGATGCACTCCTCCACAGCTTCCACCTCCTGCCCTTACCCCCTTCCTTCTCCTACACCCAGATATGTATTTTACGAATTAAACCTTTATTCTAATTATGAGATCTATAATAATCAAAACAAACCCACAAACACGCAAAGATCTGACAGAACTTTGCACGAAGAAGAATACAATGTTTCTTTTTTCACACCTCGCATGCACAAAAAAAGAATCCCAAATATATGAGTAGTATGCTCGATTTACCTCTGATAAACAAGATTCTATCTCATTTATATTCTCAACCGAACACACCATTGCTTAAGAATAAGCTCAACACAGTTCAACAAGATATGTGCATATATAAAAATCATTGCAACACACCCAAAAAATCATATAAAGACAATAGAGAGATTTTTAGCTTACAGAATCATTTGATCCAGGCTTTTTCAGACCAATTAGTGATTTAATCCACTTCCCAGAAGCACCCATTTTGGAAGAAAATTATTAGAGATTAAAAAAATCCAAAAATCAAGTGTGTTTTTTTCAGTATATGAAGACAAAACAGAACGAAGTACAGAGATTTCAGCTAAAGAAGTCTGAGAAAAACAGTAGAAATAAGTTAAAAATTGAGAGAATAGAGAGCGATTGGAATTCTTGAAATGGGAGAATTGACGCGTGTTTAATATACTATTGAGTAGTGGTGGTTTTGAATTTTGAAATTCGAAATAAAAAGTTGTAACGGATAGTAGACCAGTGGACTTTAGAGGACGACGTAGTTTTGGGCTATAACCTAGGATAAAGTGAAGATTGACGATTTTTGCTTCGGGAAAATTAAGGTAACTGGAGCGTACGGATTTAAGGATTTAAGGAAAATTAAGGTAATTGGAGCGTCGTCCCTATCAGACCCCATGGAGCGGTGTACGTAACAAAATTTAAGGATTTTTTGTCAATTTTTAAAAGAGTTATAGCAGATTTTTTTTAAAAAAGTCATGAATTCCAAGAAATATGTAATTTAGCTCATGTTTGTCTACCATTAATCTAAAATATTATTTGCTACAATAAGATTGTCCACCACACATTCACTCAATAAAATAATCTACACATAAATCAATAAAGTTACTTTAAATTTCAACCACACAGTTTTCAAAAAATACTATTCATTACTCTATTTTCTCTCAATAATGAGAGACAAGCAAGCCCTTAAATTGATAGTTAATTTTGACCAAATATTTTTTAGCAACTTTTAAAACTTTTTCAAACAAGCACTTGGGTCATCTCATCTCCGAGCATTAGCACCAAATTAGTGCAATTTTCACACCATTTTACAAAATCATCTCCAACTATTATATCAAGCCTGTTTGAACCCCCTTTTTTGTCCAAAATACATTTCGAAATAGTATTTTGATAAATAATGTATTGTTAAAAAATAAGGAAAAAATTTGAATTTACGTGCAATATTTTTTTTTTTTAAGAATGTGTAGTTAAAAATAATAGAGAGAAAAATCTATTTTGGAAATAAAGGGATCAAACAAATATATTATACCAAAATGAACAATGTTTCGTTAGTTTCCTTTTTTTAATTTATTTATCAACAATTAATATTATTTTATTAAAAAATGTGTAATTAAAAATAAAAGAATAAAAAATGTATTTTGAAAATAATTGGGACCAAACAAATATATTATACCAATGAACAATATTTCCTTCATTTCCTTTTTTTTTTTTTTAATTTCTCGACAATTAATTTATTTCAAAGATTATTTAGCCCTTGGTTGAGCCCCATTTTGAAGAAAAAAATGTAATTTAGAATAATTATTTTAGGAGAATGTGTGGTTCAAAATGAAAGAAGAATTTTCGATTTGAGTATAAAATTATTTTATTGAAAAATATGTGGTGGAAAATAAATAAATAAAAAATGAATTTAAAAAAATGGGGCTCAAAAAAGCCCTTAATTATAAATTATATTACTACTAAAATTAGATTTAATGAATCGAAATATTGCATTTATTAATAAATTTTTTTAAAAAATTACAATTAACACCATAATTTAAAAAACACAATTTACTATATATGTTATATTCAAATTAAAATAAATATAAAAGGTTAAATCATTAAATAATAAAAGGATCTAATAGGAATTAAAATTTGTTGTAGTATAAAATGAATGGCAAAATAAAAAAGTATGGAATACTCTNTTCTTTCATTTCATACATATACAAGGATCCGCATTCCTAGTGGAATTAGAAATGGGAAAGAAGTTCATTCATCTCCTTCCTCGGGCATTGAACCTAGAAGAATAGAAGATCTATGTGACCCAATTTTCCTATGATTTGTTGATTTTTTTTATATTTAATTAATCAAATATTACATTTATCAATAAATTGAAAGGGATTACACTTAATACCACGATTTTAAAAAAATTACATTTAACAAACAAGAAATAGTTACATTTAATACAAACAAACAAAAAAATCATAAAAGAAACTTAAAACACAACTAGGTTTATCATTTATTATTGAAATTGGTATATTCATCTGACAAATGATCAATCAATGCATTTCAAGTTGCAAATATGTCTTCTTATCCTTGATTTGTCTATGTCGAATAAAAAATTTTGAAAATCGATTATATTTATATCAAGCTGTCTCAACTCCAGAGTTAAGGAGTTCATCCTCAATTATCACTTTCTAATTATCAAATTTGTAATCTTTGAATTTTAATGAGTAAATTTTTTTCCTAAGTATTCAATGGTTCTTATTTATTACTTGATCACAATTTACTAAAAATGTAAATTAAATATAATAATCAAATGAAAATAAATATAAATAAATAGTAAAGTAATATAATAGGAATTAAGATTTGTTGCATTATAAAATGAATGACAAAATATAAATTATGAAAAAATTATAAAAATCACACCAAATGAATAATGTCATCAAAAATTTGATGCAACAATACTCATTGCACCAATTTAGCGTAGAGATTTGATATTTATTGGAGTGGATTTTCGCATCAAATTGATTTTTTGGATGGTTGGAGATGTTCTCAAGTCGTCAATTGAAGAAGAAGAAGAAGAAGAAGAAGAAGAAGAATAATAATAATAATAATAATAATGATAATAATTGTGTTCATAAGTTAAATTATGTTACAAGGTAAAATTCACTGAAGGTCACTGAACCTTTACCATACTTGCAATTAGGCCATCGAACTTCAATTCGGTGCAATTAGACCACTATACTTGAATTTTTTGAAAAAACATCAAGTCACTCCATTTAAATTCTGTTAGTGGGTGTTTGCCACCCATTTTTTGGAGAATAGAATTTTTGGAATAATGATTGATGGAAGAATGTGTGGTGGAAAAGTTATAAAAAGTTTTAGATTTGTGTGTAATATTATTTTATTGAGAGAATGTGTGATTGAAATGGAAAAAGAGAATGAGATGAGAATGAGATGAGAATGTGTGCCAAACAAGGGCCTCATGAGCCTCATGACATGTCCATCAAAACTTCGACGTGCCAACACATCAGTCTATTTCTCACTCTAGCTGAGGTCACTAAATTTTAACCATACTTGCAACTAGATTATTGAACTTCTATTTTAGTGCAATAAGGCCACCGTTGTTTAATTTACAAGCAATTGGGCCACTTAAGTTGAGTTGAGCCAATGAACCTACCAGTGTTGTGGTAGATTTAAATCGATTTAAAGCTTGGGAATTGTTTATAAGCGATTTTGTTTATAAACCAATTAAATTCGAGTGGTGAATAAGCGATTATATTTTTTAAATTATGAATTTCACGAAATGTGTGAATAAAAAGTAATAACACGGAAACATTGAGTTATAGTCATTCAAGAAGCGATTAATTATTATACTCTGAACAAATAGGATAAAATAAAATGATGGAAATGACTTGTTTTCCAGAAGTGGGGACGGAAGTCAAAATATTTCCGTTTAAATTTAAAAATAAATAGAAACGGAATGAACGAGACATTTTGTCATTCCTAATGCATGCATTTTAGTTATATGTTATTTTCAAGAAAATATAAAAGCAATAAGTTAAAATAGTTGGATATTTGGATTGGAT
>CAIGRB010142912.1:0-12046 GCA_903798255.1 Fraxinus quadrangulata | reverse complement strand
ATGTCATTTTTAGTATTGTCGTATTATTGTTTTATATTTTTATCATCATAAATTCATAACCAAAAATTCAATGGTCAACATCAATAAAATGTGCCAGCACTAAGTTTCTTTTCTGACTCCGCCCTGGACAGAAGAAGATGAAAATCGAAATAAACATTGTTACCTTTGGATAAGCGAGTCAAAATGAGAGGGAGGGAATCGAAGTGTTAAGGGTTTGGGTTGCAAAAATTATGCTGATTTAGTTTAGTGTTCGGTAGAGATTAAAATTGGATTAAAATTGAAAAATTAATCGTTATTGTTGATTTTTATTAGACGGGTGGGACCCAATAACGGTCATATTTTCAATTTTAATTGAATTTTGAGCTGTACCAAACAAGTGGTAAAATTATAACTCGTGTTGGTTAGGGTTTTGCAAAGAACTTAGAAAATGAATCGATCCAAACTTCTGACCAGTATGAAGGCTTGAAAATTAATGATTTGTTGCAAAAAAAATTGACCCAACCCAGTTAATCTGTTTTGCAGTACAAATGCCCATCCTAACGACAAGTATAATGATCATAAAGTTGGAGGTCTACTTTCACCTATTTAAATTTTTTATTTGAAAATGATGACAATCCATAGCAAAAAAATGGGATAATTGCAGTGTTGTCCCAAACTTTGCATTTTTGTAGACTTAACCAAAAAAAAAAAATTCATTTGTGTCATCACAGTTCCAAATCTTTCATTCATTTTCATTAATTTGACCGTTAGTTGATTAGAAAAATTAACTTTGACCAAATATAAAAATGGAAAAATGGTAACTTTACAAATTTAACTAAAATAATTTTAAAATTAAATAAAAAATAAAAGAAATCAAAGGAAAATAATACAGTCCATTTTCCTCCCTCCCTCCAATCCCATCCTACCCCATCATGTCCCACCCACTAAACCAAACGAAATCCTATAGCCCCAATCCTCGTCGCCTTCCACAACTACCACCACTAGCTGTGGTCGCCAACATATATAAAATAATATGTCGACCACTCAAATAATTAATTGCCTCCACTCTTTGGTCGCTAGGGATTCTTTATCTTCTTTCGTATCAATATTCTTGATTTCTTCATTGAAATACTCCAACTTATCTTGTTATTGATCTTATCTCAGCCATCGACTTATACATCAACAACCTGAATTTTGTAAGTATCTCTTTGCTCCTCATTATTTTACGATTTCAATTGGACAAAAGATAGTTCTTTCAGGAAGAAATCACTTGTGATAGAGTAAGTATCTCTTTGCAAGATTGAATTGAATGTTAAAGAGAAACTAAATAATCCAATTAAGCTTGGGTGTTTTTACCTAGGTCTTATTGTGTTTAGTTGTTGCGAGTTGAGAAATTGAATCGTGGTAAATAATGTAAATTTTAAATTTTTCTTGCCTTCTTATTAATACGAGGAAGAATGGTAGAATAGACTACAAGCGAGAAAGAACTATATCAATGTATGTGATAGAGTGGTGGTGGCTGTAGAAGGTGTTGACGATGAGTGGTAGTTGTTGTGAAAGGCGATAACAATGGGGGTTGTAGGATTTTGTTTGGTTTAGTGGGTGAGGTGGGACTGGGGGTACGGATGACAATGTGACATGTATGAGATGTGTTGACCATTCTCATTCCCTTCCCGTCGTGTATTTTTATTATTTTGCCCCATCTTCATACTCAGTTAAAGTGGGACGGGGTGGAGGCAGGACCAGGGATCACCCCATTTAATTTTTTATTTTTATTATTTATTTATTTTATTTTTGATTTTATTCTTTTATATTTTTAGTTAGTAGATATTATTACTTTTTTTTCCAAATTTTTAAAAACAACTTATGTTCTCTTTACAAATGATGATAAATCTTTTATTTTTATTTGATAAAAAGTTCTAATTTGAAATTAACTTTAAACGGGCAAGTAGTCGACGCGGGTGCTATGTTTCTTATACCCGTCTCGTACCCAATCATTCGGGGTAAGATCCCAGGTATCGGGTTGAACGAATTTTTTTGTCATTCCTAATTGGAGAAATGATGATGAACAATATTATGTTCCTTTGATGTCTTTCTTTATTTCTTTCATTTAATTTTTAAATTTATCTTTATGTTAATTTTGTAAAGTTGCCATTTTTTCTTTAGTCAAAGTCAATTTTTCTAATCAATGGTCAAATAGATGAAATACATCCATATGTCCTTCTATTGCAACAAAACTAAGCCCCAGTTTGACACCCATTTTGGGTATAAAAAAAATTTTAGAATAGTGATTGATAGAAGATTGTGTGGTTAAAAAGTAAGGAGAATTTTTGGGTTTATGTGTAATATTATTTTATTGATAGAATGTGTGGTTGAAATGAAGAATTAGAAATAAAATAGGTTTCAAACAGGGGCTAAATGTTTGAAACTGTGGATGTCACAAACAAAAGGCTTGAGTAAAATTTGTAACAAAATGAAATGTTTGAAATCATCGCTACAATTATCCCCAAAAATATTAAAACTTTTTCCTTTTCGTAAAAATAAGGATTCCTAAATTAAAAAAATAAGTCCCATTTGATAATCATTATTTTTAAATTATTTTTATATTCATTTTCACTACACTTTTATACGATAAAATATTTTTTTTTTATGTAACTCCAAAATATTTCCATATTTTTTAATTATAAACTCTATTTTCCACTGTTGAGCTAAATTAGGAAACGAAAAAATTCTACCACCAATAGAAGCCGGGCATCCAATTGCATTTAATAATTTTAGGGAAGAAAAAGGTTTTATTAGGGTTTAAGTAGCAGCATTGAGAACGCAAAAGGGTTTTACATCTGCTTCTTCCGCACACAACAATGGCATCTTCTCTAGGGAAAAAGAATCAATCCTTAAGAAGATCCAACCAAGCCAGCGACAGCATACTGTCACGAGTCTCTGATTATTCGATCGTGAGGAAAGGCAAGACCGCCGCCTGTGACGCGGCGTACTTGGCGAAGCGCCTGATGAAGAGCACAGGCAAGGCAGCGTGGATTGTGGCTACCTCGTTTATTGTTCTGGGACTGCCGCTCATCATAGAGATGGACAGGGAGGCGCAGTTAAATGAACTCGAGCTCCAGCAGGCGTCTCTTCTTGGTACCCCGGCTTCCCAACCTTCCTTCATGGGTCCCTCCTAAGTGAGTTTAGTCTGTATTGGCTTTACTTTTATATTTCGGAACTGGGTTAAAAGTCTTCTGGGTTTTGAGAAAACTGGATGATATTTGATGAGATTATAATAGTCTTTATATTTTGAGCCAGTCTTGAATTGTTACAATTTCATCCAAACCGAAATTCGTAATGATCTTTTTTAGTGATTTTGGAACTGGGTTTCGAGAAAACTGGATGTTATTTGATGGGATTATAGCGTAGATTATTAGAGTTAATATTTGACCATATTGTGATTTAGTCTTGAATTTTACAATTGCGTCTAATCCTAATTTCGTAATGATCTTTTTTGCTGGGATTATAAAGTTGATTTTTAGTATTAATGTTTGTAAATATTGTGAGAAAGTCTTGAAGCTTGCTACATTTTGTCCAATCCAAATTTTGTAATGATATTTTTTAATGATTTTGGTTGGCATTATAAAGCTTATTGTTCGTATTAATATTTGTCAGTATTATGAGAAAGTCTTGAATTTTGGACAATTGAGTCCAATCCAAATTTCTTACTGTTCTCTTTTAGTGATTTTGGAACTAGGCTTTGAGAAAACTAGATGTTCTTTGCTGGGATTATAACGTTGATTATTATTATTAATGTTTGTCAATATAGTGAGAAAGTCTTGAATTTTGTGACAGTTGCATCCAATCCAAATTTCGTAATGATCTTTTTTAGTCAGTCTTCTAAAACCTAGGCGGCGCCTAGGCGTGAAACGTGATGAAAACGCTTCGCCTTAAGCCAAAGCGGGAATTAATCGGTCAACAATAATGTTGACCGCTTAATGCTCGCCTAGGCGTTCCTAGGCCCGCCTAGGAGGCTGAGCCTTAGAGGGAATTAAGCGGTCAACGACAAAGTTGACCGCTTAATGCTCGCCTAGGGGTGCCTAGGGATGCCTAGGCGTGCCTCCGACTCAGGCTCAGATTTTAAGGGGGCCCAATTTTTTTTCTTGTTTTTTTTAATAATAAAGCCCATAGCCCAGACTCTGTAGCCCACTATCCCTTCAATAATAAGGTAGAGAATGATATCTTACAATCTACAAGAGGTACAAGAAATGATCAAAATGAAATAGGGGAGCCCGAGAATGATGATTTTGTATTGGATGACGAATTAGATGATGATGAAGATATTGAATTGGAATCCGATAAAGAGTCAGATTAGATAAAATTTAAGTTACAAGTTATCTGCGTTATGTAATTATGATTTTGAAACTTATCTTTATATAAGAATTATTAAGTAAATACATTATTTTATAATTTTAGATGTTTGGTATGTATTTTTTGAATTATTGAATTTTTTTACAATGATTAAAAATTTAAAATAAAAAAACGTTTTTTTACTCCTAAGCTTCACCTAGGCTTGTAAGCTTGAAGCTTGACTTCCACGCCTAGCCACACTTTACGCTTTTTAGACCACTTTTTTTAATGATTATGGGGAACTGGCTTTTGAGAAAAATGGATGTTAGTTGATTATTAGTATTTGCGTTCGTCAATATTGTTAGTGTTGTATTGTGCCCAATACAAATGCATGCTATAAACCTTTTACACACAAAATGCTACATACATAAATGTGATTGATGGTAATACTAGGTCTTTTCATGATTTGTGTTGTTGGAAGCCTTTAATAAGGGTGCTTTTTACTTGAATGAATATTAGTTTTGCTTTTCTGTCTTTTATTTTTATTGAGCGGAGTTGTCTTAGTTTTGTTATATTAACCTGATGATAAAAATGTTTTGTTAAAAGGTTGAGTTGCTTTACTGTTTTGGAAATTGTTTCGTTTTATTAGAAGTCTTATTATGTCTTTTGTTCCATTAGTTTCTCTCTCTTTGTGCTTGTGATGCTTTCTGATGTATACTCTTAGTGCTAATGTGGACTGGCTTTTATGTTGTTTGGCTCTGAGATGGTAGTCTCTTTATCCTGGTAATTATGCTAACATCAGTGGTTTATTCCTAAAAAATGTTTTGTATAAAGTAGATTTGCACAAGTGTCTTGAGATTCTCGATATTAGTAATGTCTTGTTTGGATTAAAATTGTGTTATTGGATTGGCAATCTTTTGTATTTTTCTCTGGTTTCTTGGATTGTTATGAGAGTATAATTTGATTTTTATTTTTACAATGATCTTAGCCTAACTTTACCCAAGAGAGGAGAGAGAAGAAAAACGTTTTTCTACCATTGGGAAAGTTTTGATTTTATTGGAAGTCTTCTAATTTTTTATTTGGGTTCTATCGCATAGTGCTTGTTGATGCTCTTTGACATATTTACCTTGTGCTCATGGAATTTGTTTGTTCAAGACTTGTGTTTGTGTGCAATGACACTATAACAATGTTATAATGAAATTTGGATGCTGTTCGCCGTGACAATATCTCTGATTTGAGTAGTGAAGCAGATTCTTCCTCAATCTATATTTCCATGAATTCTGTTAAAGGTGCTTAAAATTTATAATGATGCGTATAGATATAATTCCTCTGCTCTACAGAATGCACGTTTTTCTGGTTTGACAATTTACTTTCCTCATTTTGTATTATTTTTCCCAGTATAAACCCTTGATAAGGACTATTACTGACTTTCCTCTCTGTAGATTCAGTGTTGCGATCCTTTTTCTTGTTTTTAATGTGTGATGTCTGGATTAAGTTCACGTCATTCTCTTAACTTATTCATGTAGAATATTAAAAACTCGAATTGTGAATTATATTTGGTTTTGGTACATTTGGATTTGGCCGACTGTTGAGGTCAAGTTGGTTTTCAATTTGTGTTCAGCCTGCTGTCATTTTTGCCTGAAACTTGCTATTGCATCATTTAAACTGCAAGAAATGTTTTTACGAATTTTGATACCTATCACTCGGCAACTCTTTCGTGCGAACTTATACTTCGGAGTATGAAGTTGCAAGCACATTTTGCATCTTTATTTTTAGGCAATTACATTTTGCATAGTAGTGGTTAATAATTTAGTAGCAGTGTACAGAGTCGAGAACAGAGTTACAAATTAGCATTAATTTCATGGTCAACATTTTCCACCATATTTGCATTTGCTACATAACGTCTAGATGATGGCTGTTAGAGGTTGTCAATATGGGTGGATCAACCTGAACCAGCCACTTGGCATCCGGGCCAAATCTGAAGGAATTAATTTAGATGTACATTTGTAGATAACATTGTTGTTGACATTATGTGAGTAGTCAAAATTTGGGTTATCGATTAGGAGTGGGCAACGGGCCGGGCCGGGCCGATTTTCAACCAACATCGACCCGACCCGACCCGATCATACCGGTTTTGGGCTATTTCCTAAACTGAATTGCCCCGGTCATTAACAGGAACTGACCTGAGACGGTTCGGGCCGGGTCAACAATATTAAACTTTTTCTGATTTTAATTCAGGCAAATAAAGATTTATTTGGCTGTTTCAAACTAATCGAAAAATAATAATTGCTGACCCGGTCCGAACTGTCTGGGGTCGGTTCCTATTAATGATCGGGGCTGTTCAGCTTAGGAAATAGCCCAAAATCGGTATATATGGGCTGGGTCGATTTTGGTTGAAAATCTGGCCCGACCCGTTTCCCACTTCTACAAATGACCATACATTAGCAAGCTTATACTCCAACCGTTTCTCCACTATGGACATGCACAAACAAACAAGAAACTTATAAAAACAGCAGCAACTGCATTGTTTCCAGCCATGGAAACTGGATCTTAATTCTATAATCTCTGGAAACTGGATCTTAATTCTACAATCTCATCCTTCTTCAGAATTAACAATTTCCATAAATTTGGGATGTAATAATCTAGATTCAGTCAACGAGGGGCAGTAACCAGATCAAAATACTACTAAATGCCCAAATCCAAATGAACCTAAAATTACTAAAACTTCCGGAAAAAAATTACCCTCAAGAGTTGAAAACATATTTCCATATATAAATAACCAAAAAATTTCACTATAATCTCCCCCGAATAATGTATATGTGTAAGTTACAGGTTTACAATGAAAATGCTAAGTAAAAAAATGAAAAAAATAAAATTTCCTCAATCTTATTATTCTGATGCGGTGAAATTCCTTAGATATTCTTCCACCTTGGGCTTGAAATCAGCAGTGTTGGCGATAAAGGAAACTGTGGAAACACGATTGACCCGTAAGCAAAGTTGGAAATGATAGTGGTGAGGCACCGAGGCAGTAGAAGATGACACTTGATGCAAATGACATGGTTTTACATTTGGGTTGGGTCAGTTTAAGTGGGTTTAAATCCGAACCAACCTAGCCCAAATAATTTTATAATTTTTTGGAACCCGATCCAACCTGTTTTTATTGTAAACCGACCCGACCCGATTAGGGTTAGGTTGGGTTGGGTTTGCAGTTTTCGATTTATGGGCCCAACCCTAAGCAAGATTGAATCTGTTGATTAGACCAAGCCACGAATTTGTCAGTATTCTGGACTAGCTGGGCGAGCTCCGTGTGTTTCATTTCGATGACTGAACTGATAGGATCAAAAAGAGGAGGATGAAGGGAAGGCTCAAGTTCTTGGGCTAGGGAGAAGACTATCAAGGCAGCAGCTACTCCCGCAGCTACTCTAAAATCAAATTAAAATTAAGCCATACTTAAGAACAATTAATCGAGAGATTGATCCGTTTACTAATATCTTTGTTGAATTGTTTGTTAAATATTAAAAGGTTGAGCTAGGCAATAAATAACGGCACGACCTGTATCATGAATAATTTGTGGACGAGGCTAAGCTAGTTTCGGTTCGATTCTTTTAAGAGGGTTGATCATTCTCAACTTGGACATCCGCCCATTTCAACACCTACTACATCTAATCAAGCTAATATCAAACAGTATAACATATCGAATACAGAGTTTTTACGTAATCAGGTGAGAAGTATACATGTCTTCTTAAGCTCCAATTCCCTTGCACCATAGAAATGAAGTTTGATTGTAGACAAATCAACAAGGAAAATACACCTACAGATGAAGAAAACAACTCCAAGCCATATATTTAAACAATACACATAAAATAGTAACACACGACTTATAGAATGCGACTTCAAGCTGGAGTAGAATACAATTCCTTTTGAGGTTGAAGAAATGATATCCAAAAATAATGTTTTCTTGTTCTATTCGTGCTGCTAGCATAACGAACAAGAAGCCAACTGACGTTGGTGCAGTTTGAACTGAATCTGCTTTCCGTGTTTCCATTCGAGAATAACTCAAGAGCATACTCTTCTAGTTCAGTTTTCACAGAATCGTGAGCAACTAGAAAGAGATTCTTTGAACAGAACGTACAAATCCATCCCATTTTGTCATCAGAATCAGAAATAGTAGACAAAACTTTAACTTGATGTTCGAACTAGTACATTTCCATTTCAAAGACTCAAGGAAGATGTCAATCAGTTTCAGCGCAGCTCAGCCCAGCCATGATCGTTTTTGGTAATATGTAAAAGAAACTTTAGTTGTCGCTTCTTCTAACTAAATTACCAATAATCACCACAACTACAAGTACCATTCAAGAACCTATGGTATCTACGAACATCCCTTACTATTATCTCCCTCTCTACTACTCTGCTAATATACTTGAATGCTTCATGACAATCCTTACAAATCCTCAAATTCTTTATAATCCTCAAAGCTTTTCCAGGAGGTGTAACCCCGCTCAACAGCCCAAAAGCAACAGCCAGTTTCTCACTGTGATATGAAAGCATCTCCCTCTTCTCGTTCTTCTCTAATTCGTGCAACATTTCTTCCCAAATCGGCACATAGCCTAATTTCTCTATCTGCTCCATCAACTCTGCTAGCTTAGCATATATTTCCCTGTTCCTAACGTGCCTTCTATCTCCGGAAAAGAACACATGAACTGCTCCCTGGACTTCCATCCAACTCCTCCCAACTTCCTTTTTCACTTTCCTATCTTTCATTATTTTCCAAACTTCTTTAACCTTGTCCCACCTTCCTGCACTTGCAAATACATTTGCCAAAATCACATAAGCTGAATCATCATTTGGATCAATTGCCTGCAATCTCTTACTCATTCTCCAAGCGATGCTGGCATTTTCATGATTCATACAACTTGACAATAACACGCGCCATATGGCTGCATCAGGCTCATAGGGCATTGTCAAAGCAATTTTCTCCGCCGTCTCTAACCTTCCGGCTCTTCCTAATGCACCTACCAAACAAGTGTAGTGCTCAATCCAAGGCTTCAACTTATACTCAATTTCCATCTTATTAAACCACCTCTCAGTCTCTATGGTCATACCAGCATTGTAAAATGCTGTCAAAACTGCCAAAAAACTATACTCATCAGGTTTCATTCCTCGATTCTCCATCAGGACAAAAAGCTCAATCACATAGTCTTTATCCCCATGTTGTGCATACCCTGCCATCATTGCATTAAATCCAATTAGATTGAATTCCATTCCCAACTCATTAAACACTTTTCTTGCATCCTCCAAGACCCCACATTTTCCATACCCATCAATCAACGCAGTCCATACTATCACATCCAAATCCAACCCGGTCACCATTGCATGTCCATGGATAATCCGGCATTGCTCGAGCATGGTCATCCCAGACCCAGCGCACAGAGCCCCAGACACACTATACGCATTTGACAACACATCTTTCCTCCTCATCTCAACAAAGTATCTCAAAGCATCAATAGGCCTCTTATTCCGAGCCAACCCATTGATCATCGCCGCAAAACAAACCCCATCTTTCTCACACATTTCATCAAACACCTTCTCCGCAGAATCCATATCCCCAGTTTTGCAATAAAGCGACATTAAACCCGAACCAGTAAAGGGATTTTCTTGCAACGAGAACTTGACTACAAGTGCATGTAATTGAAACCCAAAAATATAATCTGGTAATAAAGAACAGGTTCTGAATAACGTCGCGAAAGTGCGTGCATTGGGTGACGAACGAGTGGGGTGGCGGAGCATGGAGAGAAAGAGGCGGAAGGCGGTGGAAGAATGGGAGAATGCAGAGATTATGGAAGCCCATGTGACAGTATTTGGACAAGGGATGGAGTGGAAGAGATGGAGGGCCGAAGAGTGAAGATTGGACTTGGAGTAAAGGGTGATAAGGTTGTTGAAGAAGGAGATGTTTTGGGGTGTGGGGCTTCTGCATGTTTTAATGGCTTTTGCATGTGCACAGCGAGGGTCAATCTTCGTTTCGAGTGAATTCATGTTAGTTCGACAAAATAAAGGTTTATGTGCTTGAAGCTTTCATTTATCATTCAAGTGGGGGCGTCAATGCACTCCATCCACAAGTGTGTTTTATACGTTTATCGACTTATAAGCTTGATATATATTTGTAAATTGAGTTAAGAATTAAGCTCCATGAAATATATTGGAATTTTTACAGATGATGAGATAACATCTAATGAAATTTTATCAACTAGCAATTTGTCAAATGACAAAAATCCCTATATATGTAGCATGATTGTTACGTAAATTGCTATTTATAGTGTAGGCCCTTGAATGATATACATTCTTTAAAAATCATTTTTCTATAAACTAATTTTTAATAACATATTCTTCCAGTAAAATAATTTTACACATGAACTCATAATTTTTCCCTACTTTTGAACAAACATGCTCCAACAAATTCATTTCTCACAAAATCTATTATCAGTAAATCTACATCGAACATGTCCTAAATCTTGTCATCATAGGTAAATTCAAACTTTGGAGCAAAAATGAAGATTTTGAGCTTAATTGGATGGAGGAAATGAAGACTAACCTGATGGTATAGAATTGATGTGAAGCATTACGAGAGCAATTGAAGGAAATTCACAAATTTTGGGGGCGAAATTCAACTTATAGGAACTGATATGCACGCTTTTAGAACTTAATTGGTTGATGCAAATGAAGACTAACTTGATGGCATTAAGAGAGCACTTGGAGGAAATTCACAAATTTGGGGGGTGAAACTCACAAGGACTGATATGCACACTTTTAGAACTTGAGGAAGACCAATCTTGGATAACTATGAGTTCTCTCTCCCAATTTCCATTACTAGCTAAAAAGTAAAAAAAAGGTAAATAAATACAGAGATATTAAAAAATAATGAAAAGGGAGACTGACTTTATATTCTGAAAAAGATTAAGAAGCTATACAATTAAAATGTGCAAAAATAATCTCATGGTTCTGCTAGTTTGAGAATCTTCGTAATACGATATGTTCGTACTCTCTCTTCATATAAGGTATAACGATATTAAGAAACTACTCAAACTGAAAGATATTTTCATTTATAAAGTGGAAAAGAGAAAGTGGAAAAGAGAGTTTTGCTTCCTTTTTCCAACCAAGTTGCTACTCTCTTTTTCACTTCTTTTTTCCATGCAATTTGCTTTATTTTTTGCTCACTTTCACTTTCACGTTTCTTTGATTTGTTTTTAGCTTACTCAAATGTTTGCTTGTAGCACCACTTTTTGTAATAAATTAAGGACGGTTGGCTCGAATTGAAAACAATAATGTGAAAATCCCTATACTTGTAGAAGTGCATTTCAGATATGTAGGGTTGAAAACTACTCATGTCAACCTAGTTGAATTAAGAAAAAGTTGTGGGTATTATTGTAGGACAATCTATTGGAGAACCGAACACTCAATTAACATTAATACCATAGTATTCTCGGATGGTAAAGAACATGTGCATGCTCTTCTCAAGGAAAAATAAAATTCAATGGAAAACTCTGATTTATGCTTCCAATTGCCTTGATCTTCATATTGGTTTCACGGTCTAGAGTGTCAACTAATGTCCAAACAAGATTATAATACATAGATAATCCTAAATTTACTTGTTATTTACCATGAGATAGCGTTAATCAAGGGCGGACCCATTAAGGGTCCAGCGGGTGCAATTGCCCCCCCCCCCCCCCCCCCCCCCCCC
>CAIGRB010142897.1:55921-82661 GCA_903798255.1 Fraxinus quadrangulata | reverse complement strand
TTTTTTTTTTTAAATTTATTTACAGCAGCTTCTCGGAACAAGGTAAAAAGCCTAAATCTTGGACCTCAAGTCTATTTGGTCTTAGGCACCAAGACAACTTGATTAGCAAGTCTTACTTCCTCAAACATGCACAGGTAAATATAGACATGGCATGATTTTCTTGAGAACTCTTAGTTTGAACACATCGCATTCAAAGATAAAATCAAAAAGTTATCAAAAATCTATAGAACAGCCAATTGTGACTTAGAAGAGCAGAGTAGCATATTCAGAACATATAAAAGTAATTACCTCTCCATGCGACGCCCAGAAGCTAAACATTTTACCTTCACATACCCCCCGGGGTCCATTTGCCCACCCTTGCTTGTATCAGGCTTTAATAATGTAGCAGCCTCCCATGACAACGATGTAATTATATCTAACCAAGACTCTTTGTCATTATCCCCTCCTGAAAGAAGGTTCTCCACCTGCAAAAGCTGAGATACTAAAGCCTTGAAATGGCCATCAACCACATTTTTCATAGCCTTCTTGTGTTCCTCATTTGATTTATCCCTGCTTCGGTATTCCCCACTACCAAAGCTGTTTGAATTACGAAAATATCCCCATTCTCCAGTGGGGTCCTCATCATCTTCATCATCACAAAGTGGTTCCCTTTCATCTTCCCCATCTTCTGGTTCAGGAGGGAGCCAGAAATCTCCACTGTTCTCAAAATCCATGTGTTCAGCATCAACATCTTTAGTCGTGCATAAAGAAGGTCCTTCACATTCATCATCAATATCATGTTCAACTTCTTTTTCCGCCATCTGCTGGACGTCTTTGGAAGCCTGAGATTCAGAACTATTTTGTAACAAAGCGATGCTCATACTTTCCGAATCAACGACACCATCAGGATGCACTTTACGTGATTCGTAGTCATTTTCAATATCATCAAACTCAACCGGACCATAGTAGCCATTAACCTGGGAAAAATGCCTTCTTTCTGAATCTAAATGATAAACTCCAAATTCTTCATCATCACCATCACTCCTGATTGAATAACATTCAATTAATTTATTAAAGTTAAATAAGTTAATGATGCATAAAGTTAATATAGTGGATAGTAATTGAAATGCTACAGAAGATTATGATATCAGCATTTACTTCCTCAGGTACAGAAGCAGTTAGGGCGTAGATGGAACATAAAATTCCTAGTTTGAGACAATGCACAACTTAGGATATAATATAAACAATCAATACATCATCAGAGGAGCATGTTGCATATGTGTCTATATGCAGTTATTTGGCTAGAAATAACTTGAGCAGCTGAACTTCATTGCCTTATTGTAATCTAAGCAAAGAAGGTATGACAAAGGTCGACTAACAACTCTTCCAATCATATGGCAGGCTCAATAAGCAAGTAAAACCTCATAAGAACTGAATGACTATTTTGCAAATACACGATCCTCAATGGAAATGGATAAATGAGATCATACATTGGCGCAGATTTGTCTGTATGATTGTTGGTGTAAATATCATGTGCAGCGTATAGAAGACACAGCAGAAAGCAGTGGGAGGAAACTGGAAAACAATGTCTTACAGCAAACATAGATTCTATGTTAAAATGGCTTCTTGAACACAAGTTGGGGTGTTGGACATTATAGGCCAGATACTCAAATTAACAAAATGTCAATCCAAAAATAAAAAAAAGACCCTTATTTAGTGATAAATATGTGTAATGCCTTTATTAAAACGGCACCTGAAGTCACCACCCTAAGAACCTAGCTGGAAAGGACTTTTAGAAATACTTGTAGGCACGTGTTAACTATCGATGTTCAATATTTCATGCAATCTACCATTTTAAGCATGGATTAAAGCTTTAACACTATGCTACTTACTACAAGTAGTCAAAAGTGAAATATACGAGCGCAGAAAGAAGAACCTGTTTGTGCAGAATCCAAATTGGTCAGGAGACTGATTCCTGTCTATTGTGTCTACAGGATTCTCGTTGCTACTTGCTGCTGCAACACTTTGATTTTCTGTAGTCTTTTCCATTACTGCAGCTGATTGACGTGGGCTAAGTCCAGTAGATAGTGGCAATGATGCAAATGTAACGTTACTACTGTCACAGGTTCCACTAGACCTGGTGCTCATAAAACTAGTTGCTGAAGGAGAAGTAATACTAAGGTCCAGGGTGGCAACATGTATCCCATTATCAACTGTCACCGTCGATCCACGTTTCCACTTCTCAAAACAGAAATTGCAGACCCTAATCTTATCACAGTCTTCTTGTGGTGTCTTTGGGTCACTAGACGATGTGGGGATCCAGTTTGAAGTGCACCTGGCACAGAAAACTCGGCCGCAAAGTCGACAGTGGTGCCTACGGTTAAACAAGGTGAACTGTGAATCACACTCGTAGCATACTCTACAGCTCTGATCGGGCATCCAAAAATCCCTGGACACATTAGCTGGCTCAGACCGTCCAGGGATCCACGATTTCAATAAGCCCACTATATCAGAAAATGTCCTATCTGAGGCATCCATTGACTTGATGCCCCTTTCCCTATCATTGTGCTGTTCTCATCCGTTTACTACTCTCTTATCCATCCAATCCCCTGAAGAACCAAATGGAAAAAATCTCAAAAGTCCGATCTAAACAATATTCAATCACTAAGTTCAATCAACTATTCCACATTAATAGCCAAAGCCACAAATTCTTGATGAATTCCTCAAAAAATTCCCAAATTTCCAAAAGAAGTGCAATTAAAATTCTGTCAATCAATACCCTCAGTCAATGAGTACAAGAGTAATCCAGGAGAAAGCTTTCCCCCAAAATCTCAATCTAATAAAAATTCAAACAACAGGATACTTCACTTCCTTGACCGCCAATTCAAACCGTTTAATTCCCAAATTCGAAATTATCCACCCCATCTAATTCAATTCAAGATTCTGAAAGTGACTCCAGTTCGGCAGTGCCAATATTTCAAAATACATGTGCACGGAAAAAGACTATAGAATTCAAAATCATTTCCCCGGAAATCGAACACAAAATAAAAGCACGAACCTTTATATTGAGAAGAACGCGTAACTGGTGGGTAAATCCAATTCAAATCGTTCTGTCAAGAATTTACTCCAAACGAGGGATTCAGATGATTTTAATTCAAGAAACCACCGGATGTCAGCCTATTTATTAATTATAAGTATTTCTCTCTAAACAACTATCGATATATGTCAATCATGAGCAAGAGCGAGATTAGAGAGTTAAATATAATTTTCCTACCCATTTGCAATTAATGTATAAAATATTGATTGGGATTTGGATTGGGGTAGAAGAACTCCCTCTCCCGGTGTTCTGCTCTGTATTGTACCTTGGTCCTTGAGGTTTCCCAAAGAGAACCAGCTATTGAAATCATGCCACGTTAGGGTGTATATGCCATGTCATCACTGCGGCGATTCTTTATTTATTTTTTATTAGTTTGAACAAAGTCAAATTTGCTTTGTTTCCTTCCATAGAAAGAATTAGCCGCTAATGGTGACCCATGCGCACCGTTGGATTGAGAATCCTTATTTCATATATTCTCCTATATTAACTTATTTTACTTTTTTAGTACCAAACAAGTCCTTCCAATTTTACATCGAAAGTTAGATTTTTATTTGTCATTCGAATGAAAATCATTCAAAATGACCAATTATGCCTATTAAGTGAAATGTTTGCAGTTTGCACTAAGATTTGAGATCAGGAACCCATAACTAGGGGGCCATTTTTGCCCCCAAAAAAAAAAAAAAAAAAAGTTCATGCACGTGACTATCACACGCATAATTAACATCAAAATAAACGGAAAGTGTCAAAAAGGATTATTTGCATATTAAAGTTGATAGGTTAGATATGATTTTTATAGTTTTAGAACGTTAGGAATGATTTGGTCAGTGACCCAAAAGGTGAGGGACGTTATGCGGCAATTTTTCGCAAGAAATAATTAATAAGCTGCTTAGAGCTTAACCAAACACGTCGTTAACGAAAGTTTTTGATGACTTAGCCCTGCGATTAGCACCCAAAATGCATAAACCTCAGTTTAAACCTTCGTCTTTAATCAATTGGAATCTCCAAATCATACAGGGAATTTCACTACAACCTTCAGCATAAACAAGATGTGGTACCGCTCAGCTTCTTTCATTCTCGATAATCGGAAGCTGGGGAACGAAGCCGTATCATATCTCGAGAGCCAACCACTGTCCCCGGCCGACACGGCATCCTCCACCACCATGCCCAACGAAAACCCTGATCCGAAAATCTCCCTTTACTACCAGACACGCGCCGCTCACCATGGAGTCGTGACTACTGACTGGCTCGCTCAGGCTGAAGCCGCTGTGACCTGCCACTCTGATGACGATGCTTCCAAGAATTCCGTCGGTGGCGGGGAAGATTCTGAAGAGAGGTTTAATGTGGTGGACGAGTTCAAGAACTGGCGGAAACAGCCCGATTTGGCGGAAGCTGTGGCGGCTATTAAGGCTTTGGCTTCAGTTATTCGGCTGAGCCAAGCCACCACCATGATGGAGCTCGAAATGGAGCTCAAAAAGGCCGCTGACTCTCTAAAGGTGTGCAAACTTTGCTGTTTTAATGCCTTTTTATTTATTTCATTTACCAAACATGAATATCCTAAACCTTTTGCTGTTGTTTCATGGTATGTCCTATTTTTTGCTTCGAATTAAATGGACTTCTTTTCCTTTTTCAACATTATAATTGTAGGACTTTAAGCCCTTGTTTGATGCCCATTTTTTCCAAAATACATTTTTCTTCACTGATGCTACCAAAAATCTTCACCTGCTTGATCTCGAACTGGATACTTGAATAACGTGCGAACAAATGTTCAATACCTGAAATAAAGGCGTCAAGGTGTGTTCTTGTCAATCCCTCTGAAGTCAGAGAGTGAATTTATGCAAAAAACTGTATGCTGAAATATTATTAAAAACTACCTGAATAATGAGGTTGGGTCATGTATTTATATATGTTGGAGATGGAGTCCTAAAAGGATTTAACTTCCCGTAGTCCTTATCTTAGGTATACAAGATATTTGTGTTATTTAGAAGTACATAGTTTGAGTTAGAGTCAAATTTGTAATAGGTTAGGAAACTTATTTAAATAGGAACAGTGGGAAGTTGTAGCCAAAATGGGATTAGTATTCCTAGAAGACGTGAGATAAGGTCAAGGAGAATGGAGAAAAGAGCTATGAGCCCGTTCTCAACGATCACCCCGACCTCAATCCTAAGCCCGAACTTGGAACCAACCTAATCATGATGGGTTGAGATCGGGTAATGTGCTCGAGCTAGGGGTGCACAGCATTAATACGCATCATCCACCTTTTCTAATACACATTCTTTAATAAAATAATATTACACTTAAATTCAAAACTTTTCTTTATTTTTTTAACCACGCATTCTATATCAATTTACTATTCCAAAATGCATTTTATACAAAAAAATTAGGGCTCAAAATTGTAAATGGATAAATAAGTTTAGAGGAGGTGTGAGGAACAAAAGCTTCAGGGAGGCAGGGTATTGCCTCCCTGTTTAAAATTGAGGCTGGCTCTGTTGGGGCGAAATTTCCTTTGAAATTCTGGTCTGAAATGTTGCCTATGCTCGTGTAGGAACACTTCCTTTCGGCCATTGGTTGTTATTTGTGATATATAGATGATACAATGGAAGTAAAAATATGATAGATTAATATACTGACATCTTAAACATCACTATCTTACTTGGAACTAGAAATTCAGAAACTTCACAAGTATTAAAGATCCTTTCGTGAGTTTTCACTTTTTCATTGTGCAAACTTAAGTAATAATGTCATTTTTCGGTCATTCATACCAAGTTCAGTGATAGCTAGATTAGTTAAACTTTGTACATCTTGATGCAGCAATAGTGTACCATTTGAGCAAAACTTGTACATGGATTTATACTCGAGGTTGAATGTGTTTCCCTGATACATTTCTTCTGCCAATTGAAGATTTGTTTTTACTTTGAAGAAGAAAATCATGCACGAGATGTTAATGGCTAATAACAGTGCTATAGCTGGGGACTGGAATCTCTACCCTATTTGAAATTTGAAATAGAGAAAGTAGATTCGCTACCTTAAATTGTAGCAAGTGGATCTCCAATTTTTCAGTTTTGTAGCAAATGGGTCATAGCCCTTTCACCATTAAAAGGTCATTTTTTTGTTAAAAAGACCATTATACTCCTATTTTCAATTAATATTAAAAAAAAGAGAGAAAAAATGAAAATGAAACAGAAGCTTTGTGCAAAAGTAGGAGAAAGTAGAGGGGGCAGCAACAATGGCTGGCAAAGAGGACTGAATGAGAGCAAGTAGGAAATGGCGTGTGGATGGAAGAGGGATCCTTTGAAGGTGCAGAATGAAGAGAAGAAACTCTAATCATGGTTTCGCACAGTTGAAACGTTGTTTGAAGAAACGCGTTTTCAAGTTAAAAATAAATAGGCACACATGTTTCGCTTTGCTGAAGGCCTATGATCTAACAATTGAAATTAATTATTTACTCAATACTTACCCAATCGAAGGCCCCCGGTTTATAATCTATCTTGATGGGGGTGGGGTTGTGGGCCAATTAATTAAAAATTAAATGATCCATTCAATGGTTTGTAGGTGTCGGCTTTTTCGTAGAAATAAGCTGGCCCAGTAATCCAATTCTTGCTAAGTTGTCAATCTATAAATTTTTTTGAAATACTTCATTTAAAAAAATAAACAAAAAAAATAGATAAAAAATAAACAACAACAATAATAATAATTTTATGTTATTTTAATTAACAGCATGTCCATGCCCTAATTTTTTAAAAATCACATGTTAGCGTATCCACATTTCTTAGTATGTATGCATGCGTAGATGCACTACATATGAGTGTCTACTTGTATGTTTTCCCACTGCTTGATTGTCTACATATTTTGAATATGTGATTTTAACTCACCATTGACAAATATGATGATTGGGCAATACAAATATCAAACTGCTTGTTTAAAGAATTTGAGATTTATTGTATCTTGTGTTGATGAATACTTTTGTCCTATGTTCCAGTCATGGGACACTACCTCTATCTCTTTAACAGCTGGCTGCGATCTGTTTATGCGTTACGTAACGAGAACTTCTGCTCTAGAATACGAGGACTTCAATTCAGCCAAATCTCGCCTTCTTGAACGTGCTGAGAAGTTTGGCGAGTTATCATTAAAGGTAACTATTTGCTAGATAAATTTGGATTGACGTGATTTTAACCTGCACAAATGTCATTTCAGGCTCGAAGAACAATTGCAATGCTCAGTCAAGATTTTATATTTGATGGTTGTACCATTTTGGTGCATGGTTTCTCGCGTGTTGTTTTGGAGGTTTTGAGAACAGCAGCACAAAATAGAAAACTCTTTCGAGTGTTCTGTACAGGTGTGTAATAGTAACATCCAGTTTGTGTTATCCGAGTATACGTCACTGAAATAAATAAGTTTAACTTGTTTGACATAGCAAAATCAACTGGCATCTTACATAAAGCACAAAAAATTGATCCTCATTCCCGGGTTTCTCTCTCTCTAAAATTCAAATCTTTCAAAATTCTCTTCAGGGACCTTTGTTAACTTGTAATTAAGGTAAAACTAGAATTAATTATTTTTAAAACAATGAGGAATTACCATTGCCTCTCGTGTCTGTTCTAGGGAAAAGTACCTTCTCTGTCTCTCAAAATGCTAGAGAACTTTTGAAATGATATGAAAATTGGCGTTTTGACTTTTATACTGATAGATTGGCTATCCAGTTTTGGACAGTGGCAATTGACAACTGTAACAATATATGAACTATAAAGAAGTTCTATGCGTGTATTTGTATTGCTTTCTGTTAGTATGGATTAGCAAATTCATGTGTACAAAGTCAATACTATGATTATATATATATTTTTAAGAAGGCTTGAAGTTTGATGTAAATGCAGAGGGAAGACCTGACAGGACAGGATTGTGGTTGTCCAATGAGCTTGCCAAGCTTGATATTCCTGTGAAGCTTTTAATAGACTCCGCTGTGGCATATAGCATGGACGAGGTAGACATGGTTTTCGTAGGAGCAGATGGAGTGGTTGAAAGTGGAGGCATAATAAATATGATGGGCACGTACCAAACTGCATTGGTGGCCAAAAGCATGAACAAACCAGTTTATGTTGCTGCAGAAAGCTATAAGGTATTTGGATTTTTCACTTCTTTATTAATCTAAAGACAAATGGGAGAATTTAGATCACTATTGCCATTGCTTAGATGAACATATCCAAATTGAAAGAAGTAAATTCCAATTTTTGTACTTGCAGTTTGCTCGACTCTATCCTCTGGACCAAAAAGACATGGTACCTGCTTTACGTCCGATTGATTTTGGAGTACCTATTCCATCCAAGGTCGAGGTTGAAACATCTGCCCGGGATTATACGCCACCTCAGTATCTTACGTTACTCTTCACAGATTTGGGCATCCTAACCCCATCAGTAGTAAGTGACGAGCTCATCCAGCTATACCTATAACAATGATGAGAACTAACTTTTTCGCGTTACCATCTAACGTAGCAGTAGCAATTTACTGTGAATGATAAAGACGGGACAATTTTTTAATCAGTTGAATATATTTCAAGGACAGGCTGTTATTAGTCCTTGAATAATTCATTTTCTGCGTGCAGCCTACTGTGCTATTGCCTGAATTTTGGGCATCTCCACCTGTTTCTTTGACGTTGTAATGTACGGTTTGTTGTGTTTTTTGGACTTGCACTCTATTATTGTCGAACATTAATTGTTCATTGTTGACGCATGATTGGATTGTTTTGTCAAACCAGATGAAGAGGAAGGAAAAGAAAATTAATTTCGGTGACTTGAATATACATTTAGCCCGTTCGATTCCATTTTCTCAAATTTATTTTTTTCAAATTTATTTTTAACTACACACTCAATAAAATAATTTTGTACGTGGACTCATAATTTTTTCTTACTTAATCACTCTTAAAAAATAATCAATTTTTACTAAATCTATTTTCCAAATATCACGTGTTTTGGTTACTATGAATTTGTGCTCATGAAATGTGTGATTGAAAAATTGATAAAAGTAAGTTTTATGAAATGTATGGTTAAAAATGAATTCGAAAAAAAAGTGAATTTTGAAAAATGGAGGTCAAACATGGCTGAAATGATTTTATTTTATTTATTTATTTTTAAATGAATTTTAAGAAATGGAACAAAACATGGGTGAAAATGATGTAACTTCTGCTTTCGGTAGGTTCCTTTACTATGGAACACACGAGGGCTTTCATGGATACAATACAATTTTTTGTTTTTTTTTGGGTTACTGTCTTTTATAATAATTCAAGGTCACAACAAATACTCTGTTGTCCGGTAGTTCACATGCTTTTGTTTCTTCAGTTGAACTTCTATGCCTTTTCTTGACATTTTTTTCCGACTGTCTTGGATTCTCCTACATCCGAGACAACATCTTGCGTCTTGGATACTCTGTTTCGCACCTGTTCTCTTTAATTTTTTTTTCTTCATTTCAACTACATATTCTCCAAATAAAATAATATTACACATAAATTTAAAACTTTTCTTCTCTCATCAATCGCTATTCCAAAATTTCTATTTCCATTAAAATGGGTGAAACACTCCAGAATCGATTATATAATTGTGTTTTGTCACTACAAAAAGCCAAGCTGGTAAAGAAGATTGGTACAGGAGTATGACCTTATATGTTGGCCATGGAGTCTAGCTTGCGATACTCTATTTTGTCTATAGAGTGAGGATAATCTTCATTTGAGGTGAGGTGAATGGTAAAAATAATTATATGCGTCTCTGTCTACAAACAAATTCATTGAATTTAGGACGCAGTTGGGCCCATTTTGTTAGAATGTGGGTCCCTATCTCTTGTTTTTATTCTATTTTGAGTTTCTTTCCAATTTTCTCCATTATTATTTTTCTCGATTGCTGTTCTTGTTTCACAATAATCTTGAAAATATATAAAAATAAGGGTGTGTTTGAGCCCATTATTTTTTAAAAATATATTTTGGAATAGTATATTGATAGAGAATGTGCGATTAAAAAAAGAAGGAATTTTTTTGATTTACATGTAATATTATTTTAATGAAGAATGTGTTTTTGAAAAGACGAGTTTTGGGAAAAATGGGAATCAAAGATCCCCCAATGAGATGATTATACCTTCTCCAACTAAAAAAATATCTTTAATGGAGGTCTCCCAACTATGAGTTAAAGATTAATCGAGTCATCTTATTTTTTAAAAATATCAATCAAATCATAAAACTTTATAAATATTTCATTTCAGATCACTCTGTTAATTAGCATTAATATACAATGTATACATGTAAGGACTTTAAAAGCAAGAAAAATGACATTAAACCTGCATGGACTATTAAAGAGTCTATATGTAACATGTTGAACAACTTATTAATGACACTTCCTTTCAAGTCATGTCTTTATCACGATTCATTCACTTGAAGTCAATTAATCGAGCAATAATTGAAAGAGAATTCTGCTTAATCGTAGCTGTAAGAAATGACAGTCGAGTGAACACAACTTATCTTAAATAACTACAAGTGGTACTTGAATCGGTAAATTGTCGATGTTCAATAAACCATTTCAATAGTCCACTTGAAACTTACAGATTCAAATCTTGCATGGAGGCAAGCCCTACTAGTTCTAGTAACCCCGACAAAACATACTGCCTGAATTGAAATAATTATGAAGTTCGATAACTTAATTGAGACTGTTTATAGTCGAGTGACCTCAAATAAAATTTATTAAAACAAAGTACTTCGTGCACCGGCCATTTCCCGCCGTAGCGTTCGTGCGGATTTATCGCGTGCTCACTATTAATAAGCTGGCTTCCATATCCTCGCTGATTCAAAACTATCTTTCTTCTCTTTCAATTTCCCCTATTAAAATTTCTCAATTAAAACCTGAAATTCACTGAAAAGGAATCAATTCAGATATGTGTGGAGGGGCGATAATTCCTGACACCGTAAAGCCGAGCCCATCGTCGCGTCGATTGATCGCCGACTTGCTCTGGGGCAGTGGAGTTGCAAATTTGAACAAGAAGAAAAACTACCACTGGAACCCGTTGATATTGAAGTCTGTCGTTGATGTTGACGATGATTTCGAGGCTGAATTTGAGTGCTTTAAACACTACTCCGTTGATGAAGAGGAGAGCGATGGCAAGTCCTTCGCTTTCTCTGCTTCCAAACAATCCACACTCCGCAGTAAAATTTAATTATATTCATTTGTTGTTTAGTTTGTGATGATTTTTTTGTCAATTTTGTATGATATGGTATTTGTTGAGTTCTCTGGTGTTAGTGTGTACTTTTTAAAAAAAAAGATTATTGAGTTTTTGAAGTGATTGTGGTTTAGTTATGAGATATTATTTTAATAGCTGATTTGTTCATCAATGTTTGAATTTTTATAGGTAAAAGAAAATTTCTGTAGTATCTAAAAAGAAAGATGTATCTGAAGTGTATTCTGTTTCTCTTGAAGGTTCTAAAGCTGTCAAATCTGCTGTATCTGATGTGGATTCTGAAAAACTCTTAAAGAGAAAGAGAACGTATCAGTACAGAGGGATCCGCCAACGCGCATGGGGTAAATGGGCTGCTGAGATCCGTGATCCAACGAAAGGTGTCCGGGTTTGGCTTGGAACTTTTGACACTGCTGAGGAAGCTGCAAGAGCTTATGACACGGAAGCTCGGAGGATCAGAGGCAACAAAGCTAAGTTGAATTTTCCTGACAAAGTTGCTGCCTCTGCCACAAGGCATATGGTTAAGGTGAATTCTCGTCAAGTGCTTTCTAAGGAAAACCAAGACTCAATTCAGCCAAATTCGACTTTCCAAGACATGTTCGATAGTGACCTCTACAATTCTGTGTGTTTCTTTGAAGAGAAACCAACAATGAAGCAATATGGCTATGCTGATTTATACCCTAACACTGGTGATGTTGCTAATGTTTACTTTAGCTCTGATCAAGGAAGCAACTCTTTTGACTCCTCAGAGTTTGGCTGGGGAGAAAATTCTACACGGAGTACCCCAGAAATATCATCTGTTCTCTATTCTGTTTTAGAAGATGACAAAGCTCAATTCATGGAGGATTCTAACCCTGCGAAGAAACTGAAATCAAGTTCTGAAGATACAGTGGCTGCTGTTGATAACACTATGAACAAGCTTTCTGAAGAACTCTTAGCGTTTGAGTCGCAGATGAAGCTCTTCCAGATGCCTTATCTTGACAGTAATTGGGATGCCTCCTCAGTTGACGCCTTCCTCAATGGAGACTCAACTCAAGATGATGGGAATGAATTGGATGTTTGGTCCTTCGATGATTTTAGTGCTATGTTTGGTGGGATTTAAAAATCTCCGTTTCCCACTGGTTATGGCTTTCATAAATAAGGCTACACTTTAGTACGGGTTGCTTACTGTACTAGCTTTTACCTAGTTACCTTGTTGAATATAAGTTCGCATTCTACCTTGTTAACACTCACTTGACTGGGATATATGTATTAATTCTACCTCTGCACATGGAGCATGATGTAATCGTCGATTTCCTTTCTTGAAATCTATATTTAGCTTCTTGTTTTTTGAGCAACGGGGTGGAAATGATGTTGTGATGGTGTGCTTATTTTTTTCCGGCGATATGGATTCCATTATATAATTCCATACCACCAAGCATATCTGTTATGAATGTGAGGAAGTTATCCTTTCCCCTGTATTAAGAAATCTTAAAGCATAATCAAAAAGGAGAAAAAGGGAATTGTGAAGAATTTCAAGCAAGAAAGGAATACTAGAAAGTTAAAAGTCACAGGAAAAACATCAAATGTAGCGCTCCTTTTAACATGATCACCAAAACAAATTCAAAATTTTCAGTTTATTTCTCCTTCAAGAAATGCGGTATCTTTGTTTTCATTTACATCTTCTTGATAATCTTGTTGCTTGGAAATGCTGCAGCAGTCGTTCTCTTAATCCTGAAGCCCCGAATGCCTGTATTTTCTCTCCAAAAAGTTGATGTTGATTCTTATAAGATTGATGTAAATAACTCTGACCAAAACATATTTGTTTCATCGGTTTCTTCTCTGATTTTGGATGCAGAAAATCCAAACAAGGTCAGGTTAAGTTATGGCCCTTCGAGGTTTCATGTCCTTAGTGAAGGACTAGTGATAGGATTGATCCGAATCCCTCAGTTTCATCAGCCTCCTCTCAGCAAAAATGTAAGCGTGCAGATGCAGGTATCGTTTGAAGGCATGAACATTAGCAAAATGATCGCATCTGCAGGAAATTCATCCAAAGATAGCAATATTTTCCCGATTGGGATATCAGGTGAAATAAGAGCTCAGGTTGGGATTCTAAATATTACGTTTCCAATGCTGAAGATAGCGTTGGACTGTGAAATAAGTATATCGCATCTTTCATTTCGCAATGAGGTGTACAGCATGAGATGGATTAAGAACAAAAATACGGTAAGGATTTTGAAATCTTCTCATCGATTTTATAATTATTTCCCCTCTTTCTTCTCACAGAACGCTTTGTGTTGAAATTTTCAGATTTCGCTTCCTCTGAATTCCAATGCATTCTCCAACAAGTGCTCTATGGGTATTTTAATGTAGTAAAATAAACAGCGATACATGACGAGAGATATCATATTCGAAGCTCTAAGTCGTCGACTGATATTAAACCATTGGAAATAAAATCATATCCATATTGCATATATAGGATATTCTTTCTCAAGTACTTGCGAATTCATATCAATACTGTACATACTTGTGTTAGCTTTCACTCAGTATAGAAACTTATGTACCTCATTGTATACCGCAAGAAGAGAATATAAGTTTTTCCGTTTCTCACTGCAATGAGTAATATAGGTATTACAATTTGTAGTGTATTATGGGCTCGTTTGGCAAGGATTCTATTTTTTATTTAACTTCTTGTAGAAGAGTTTCTATTCAAATAAAATACTTTTAAAAAATTATCAAAACATGTTCAATGGTAGCTTCTTAGTTTTAGAAGCAATTTGTGACTTTTCAAAAGCCCTGTTTGTGAGCCATATACGGCTTTGCAAATTCCTTTGCTTGAAAATTGACATCACGAGTATCGAGCTTCAGGTTGGTCCTCATGCTCCTATATTGTTCTTGTTTGGAGTGCTCTCTCATATTTGCACGAAAAAATGTTACTGGGAATGTCCTCAAGCCCCTTCGAAAAGTGCATGTAAATCAGGCCAGGGATATACGTTGTCATAAATTTTTGCCTTGCACTCTAGTCCAATATATGGAAGAGACAAGAGTAGTCACATGGTAAGAGAATGCTTGATTACTTGACCTTTTTGAAAGTGATGTGGGATCTCGCCAATAAATTATTGAAGTCATCGTATGCCCCAACTCCCTTGACCAAATGAGAGCTTTGAGGTCTAAGGAAGTAGCAAATTTGTCTTGGGGACCCTGTTCTTCATGTGATTCATTCATTCTAAGGATAATTTAGACGAATAAAGCTGTTGACAATCCATATGTTGTCAATATCTGTTTGATTGATTTAAAAATAATTTTTGAAATAAATGGTATAGATTTTGTCAACTCATGATTGTTCACTAAAGTTGTCAACCATAATTGTATATGTAGCATGGTTCAATTTTCGAAATATTCAAATCATGAGAGAGAGAGTGAGTATCGCAGCCCAAAAAAAAAATTGAAAATTATTAGAGCAAAGTCCCGGCTAGCTAGCCAGCAACAACAAAAACCAAAAAAGAACTGCAAAGTCAGTGTTTGTATGCAAAATAATTGATTGTGCCACAGACAGAGGCATCCATGCATCAACCTCAGCCTCATGTCTTGCTCCAATCTCGTCTACTTTTGGTTCTCTCATTACACCAATAACAGCATCTTCTTGTTGATTTATTACATGTACCAATGAATATATAATATATCTAGCTAAGTCAACGATCCATGTAAGTACCATTAAATTCAAATTAAAATTAAAACCAAGCACGTGATATTTTGAATAATGATTCAATTATAAATTTATACAGCTAGCCTTGGAATTGGATCGCTCTTATGTCAGTCAGCCATGGCTAAAGTCTTGATCTTGATTTTCTTGGCTCTCTCTATCCGAGCGAGCTGCAGACAGCTCATAGAGAGTCGAAAACCAGCTGCACTCTTCATCTTTGGCGACTCTTTCTTCGACCCCGGAAATAACAATTACATTAAAACTACAACTCTTGACCAGGCCAATTTCTGGCCTTATGGAGAAACCTACTTCAACTACCCCACTGGAAGATTTTCCGATGGCCGCTTGATTTCTGATTTTATAGGTATATTTCTGATTTTTCTTTTTGAGCTACGAATTGTTCATTTGAACTGAATGAGAAATAATGTTAACTTCATGATGGCAGCTGAATATGCAAAATTGCCATTGATTCCTCCATATCTGCAGTCAAGAAATTATAACACAGTTTGCTTTGGGGCGAACTTTGCATCAGCTGGAGCAGGGGTTTTACCAGAAACATTTCGAGGAGAGGTATGTGTTTTTTTAAACCTCATGCAAAAGGTAAGATGGATTTTGAAGTTTCAATATGCATTGTACGAGAGTCGGTTAAACTCAAATGAGTAATTCTTTCGGTCTGAACCTTAAACGAACTATCAAATTTCAAGATTCGTACTTTCAAACAAGTTACCGTCTTTCTCTGAGAATGTTAATGATAGAATCTCACATTTAATAAAAATGAAAATAGGATTTGGCTATTCTTCTTGATAAAATTGTTCTTTTAACATTGATCAGCAAGTGCCAATAATTTTTAGCTCCCAGCCATCCTTTATCGAGTAGCCTTGACTATTCTAGATTCATCTTTTCAAGAGAAGTGTCTGTGTGTGAAATAGCCCCTATTTGACAACCATTAAAATAAGTAATGAGTGTTTCGAGGAAAATGAATTTTGAAATAGTAATTTTTTTTGAGAATGTATGATTAAAAAATATGAAAAATTTTGGGTTTACGTGTAGAATATTTTAATATGAAAATATGTGGTTGAAAATGAATTTGAGAAAAACAAAAGTTTTGTAAAAATGATTGTCAAACATGATCTTAATTTGGTGAAGACACAACTGCATTATTCTTGCCACTCAAAAAATATTGGACACGTTTTCAATTACAGACTTCATGAGAATACAATTTTTATCGATTTTTTAATTATACATTTCATCGATTTTTATCAAAATTTATTAAAAAACTATTAGGACTTGGTATCGATAGTAAAGGTGCAAATGTTGCCACGTTTATATGCATATACTGTGATATGACAAGAAAGAAGTGAATGGATGTGAAATCCCCACGCCAAGTTGTTTGCATTATTTGACTGGTGCATGCTTTGTGTGGAGGAATTTCAAGTTGGATTATTAGGCCGTGTATATAATTTTTCGACTTTCAAAATTTCAACTCGTATGTCTTTTGTAAAAAAAAAAAAAAATGCAAGTTACATTTTTTTGCAAAAATTCAAATAAATTGTTCAAGATATAATTTTAATGATCGACTATTTAAATTCTGTTTTCGCACGTATGTTCGACTTTAGTTTACAACGTTTTGTCTCAATCCACATTGATGTTTTAACTAAAGTAGTCATGGAAGCATAATCACATGCATTAGGAGTTTAAGTCAACCGAGTAATGCATTTGGGCAGAAGCTTTCCCTTTATGTTAGGTTTAATCACACTTCTAGCTGTTGGCATAATTTTTAATTGCTTTATTCTTCCTACTTTTTTAAGTTAAAATAATAGGAATAAGTATAAAGCAAGGAACAAGCTTGATATGATTTGAAGTATTTTATTTTATTTTATTTGAGTTTATTATAATTTTTTAAAGAGTTTAGAAACTTAAGGTGAAATTTTTTCTATTTGGTTCGCAAATTGTTCTCGATATTCTTCGAGTCGATCAATATCCCGATGAGTACTATTCTTCGCTCTTTCCTCCATCAAAATTAAGAAGTTTAATATAAGTATTGGTGGTGAATGCATTACGTTCATGATATGTATGTAAAGATTTACTCGTAGAGCTAATAATAATTTGAGCAACCTGAGTTTGCTCTTATGTATGGACACTATTTAATAAGTTAATTTACACTAGGACGGTAACGAAGAGTAATAATATACTGAAGCAGGTCATGGTGCTTAGTAGATTATTTCTCTAGTATTTATATATATTATTTTGAAAATCAGTTGATGCATAAATAGTAATAAACCAAGAATCGAATAAATTACAAGATATTATTTTGAAAAAAAAAAAAAAAGAATACTTTTTCAAGAGTAATGCCTAACACTTTTCGTTTGTATAAAAATAGGTAATTGATCTTAGAACGCAGCTAAAATACTTCGAGAAAGAGGTAAATGCAGCTCGATTGAGAAAGAAAGTTGGGGCTTTTGGTTCAAAAAGGATTTTGTCAAATGCTGTCTACTTGTTTAGTGTCGGGACAAATGATTATATAAGCCCTTTTGTGCTAAAAAATTCATCCATGCTGCCTTCTCATCAGGAATACATTGCCATGGTAATCGGTAACCTCACACAAGTAGTAAAAGTAAGTCGATTTCTATTTATATTTAGTAAAATAAGTAACTTGAGTAAGTTCGGGTTTGAGTTTAAGAGTAATGTATGCAGGCCGTGTATAAAAGAGGGGGCCGAAAATTCGGGTTTATGAATTTGGGAGACTTGGGTTGTCTTCCGGGCTTAAGAATTCTTAAACCACAAAACGAAAGTGGATGTTTGGAAGAGGCTTCAACATTGGCAAAACTACACAACGAAGCACTCCAAAATGTCCTCTACAAAATGAAGAACCACTTGAAGGGCTTCAAATATTCTCTTTATGACTTCAACACCCATCTTCGACAAATTCTCAATCACCCTTCAAGATACGGTATTACTTAACGATTATGTCCTAATTTAGTGAGATTTAGTTCAAATAGTCGAGCTAGCTATTTTGATACTTTATAGTTATGTCATCTGACCTCTTGTACGTGCGTATTTAGGTCTTAAGGAAGGTGAAAAAGCATGCTGCGGAAGTGGGCGTTACAATGGAATATTTAGTTGTGGAGGAAAAAGAGGAGTAAAGGGATTTGAGCTTTGTAAAAATCCAAATGAATTCATCTTTTGGGATTCTTATCATTTGACAGAGAGTGTGTACAAACAAATGGCACGTCAAATGTGGAATGGACCCTCTAAAGGACCTTACAACCTCAAGCAATTTTTTCAAAGCCTCTAAAATAATTAATGCCATCCAATATTTTCTTCTATGTTCTATATTCATCTCCATGCATGCAGCTGCAGTTATTTTATTTATTGCACCAATATTGCTATATATGAATGATCTAATTAATGTATATAGGATGTAATTAAAGAAATTGTATGATTGGTCTTCGACTTAGTCTTTGAATATCAAGTATAATTTAAACATTTTAAAATAGAGTAAATTGGTCATTAGTTTTTCATGGTAGTTACAAAACGGTCCAGACAATTAATGACATGACATCGATAATAGAGTGGCAAATTTGACAACTACCCTGATTTTCTTTAAGAAACTGGAAAATAAAAAGTCATGCTACATGTACTGAATTTTTGTACAACATCTCTTACCGACTACTCATAATAGAAGGGTGGGGACCACATCTTGGGGATTTTTTTTATTTACACGATGTCAGCGTGCATGTATAGGGGGTAAACAATTCGGTAGGGGGTATTATGTACAAATAGATTTATCCAAATAAAATACACCATTTTTCAAATTTTGACTTTTTATCTAATTCATAACTAATTTTTTTTGAACTCCATCAGGCTGTTACCCCTTATTTGAGCTAATTCCCATGAGGTGATATATTGTGTTATATAAATATAAAAAATTTGAGTTTTACATTTTTACACGGGTTAAACGTCGTGTAATTAGTGTTACTTTTCTAAGCACTTGTTTGGTGCTCGTTATTTCCAAAAAAAAAAAAAAAAAGGAAGAGTTTTGAAAAGTATTTTTTAAAACATGCATAGTTAAAAAATATAAAAAATATTTTGAATTTACGTATATAATATTTTATTGTATGAATGTGTGGTGAAAATGATTTTGTAACAAAAATTTTTTTAAAGCGAGGACACCAAACAAAGACTAAATGTCAATATACTTAAAACACGTATTGTCATATATTATTTTATTATTAATCAATGTTTACACGCGTTTGAAATGTTTTATATTACAATACATTTTATTAAAAAAAAAATTAATGTTTTACAATCATAACATATTGTGTTATCACGTTCTTATCCACGATTGTCGTCACCTTCCGTGGCCATTTGATTTCTCTTGGTAATATATCGTTTTAATGTGTTCCTTCTGTGGTAATAGAATATGTTACTTACAGAGTAACATATTGTGTTACCATACTCTTGTTTGAACTCTATTAAAATCAAATTTTGAGAGAAAAAAATATATTTTGGGATAGTGATTTCTTGAAAAATGCGTGATTAAAAAAAATGAAAAGTTTTAGATTTATATGTTGTTGACACACAAAAAGTGTAGCCCAAATTTTATATGGCCCAAAGAATGAATCTCAATTCGTAAGCTCAAAACAAAGGCCCTAATGGGATTATAGATAAATGCAAAAGAGGCCCCATAATGAAGTAATATCATCACCCAAACTGACAAGTTACCCAAAATCTGAGCGAATGGAATGCCCTACAGTTGTCAAAGATGAATGAGCTCGTTCTTATCCAAACATTCGAATTGCCCAGAACCTTAGCAAACATAAGACATCATAATCATCCAAAAACAGCAGTTATTGAGTAATCCAATCACGTCCGACGATTCAAGAATCCCAGTTGTGGACGGTTGAAAAACAAGAATCGTGGTGACAGTTAGAAATGATAGTTTTACAACAAATCAGCATCATGAAGAAAGTGGGTAGTTATAGAACGCCAAGCAGTTATCAAGTAGTTTTCCACAAAGAAACTATCAAAGGAGTATAAAAGGAATATAAGACATAAAAGAAAAGACCCACAATCAAACACTTTCAACAGAGAATATGTAATTTTAATTTCTTAGTTTAACTTTAAAATCCTTCTTTCAGTGCTTGTATGCTTGTGCTCCTTGGAGGCATTCTGTTTCATTTTCAAATGGTAAATATTTGTCAAAGAAGACACCTCTTTTTGAGACTTTGTCTCAAGAGGTTTGTTCCTTATACAATCGTCTGAACATTTTTAATTGTTAGCGATTATTCGCGCAAAATACATATAATATTATTTTATTAAAAAATGTTTGATTAAAAAAAGAAATAAGAAAATGTATTTTGATTAAAATGCAGCCCAAATAAGTGCTATATATATTGGCTCCAACTCCTTCCATTGTAATTATGAGATTCGCAATCCAAGACCTAGCACCTTCATTACCGACTCCCTAAAACTACCACATCCCATATACCATTTGTCACCACAATACATCGCAACCACGTACCACTCAGTGACATTATGGTCCTTGTTTGGCCCCCATGAAAATTTAATATATTTTTCTCCCTCTTCTTTTTAATCACATATTTTCAATAAAATAATATGAAACGTAAATTTAAAAAAAATTCTTTTTTTTTTACCTCATATTCTTCAAAAAATACTATTCCAAAATACATTATTTCCAAAATTTCATTAAAATGGGAGCCAAACAAATGCTATGTTACTAACAAAAAACACACGGTAACACATTATGATACCAATTAAATGCACCAAATTTTATTCCATTTGCAAGGAATGCATTTCCTCGTTCTCGTACTTATATTCTTAATTGTTCTCGTCAATTTTTTATCATCAACATTCTATTAATTTGCACATTTTGTCCACAATGATGATTTCCATCCAAAAAATTTGAAAGGAGAGTTTATTTGCGTTTCGTATTTTTTAAATAATCGAAATAAACATATATAAAAGTATGATAAGTATTTGACCCTAATTTCAATGAACGTAATAGTATATTTGGACAAAAATTATTATTAGAGATACGATACATTAATTAACTGAAAACTATAGGTAACAATGTGATTGATAAAAAGTGAGGATGTAAATGCAAAAGTAAAACAATATTGAAGATCTTCCTTATAATTGAAATATAATGCAAATAATAGAAATTTTGGTAAAAGAGATCTCAATTCGCACGAGTAGTTAAATTTTGGTTTGTTACATCTTTCTATTCTACTGAAGGAGGCAATAAAGTTTACATAGATTTTTCTCAAGGGTTGGGCTGGATGCAAATGGATGGTCATCATCTTAATTACGTGTTAAACCACTATAACTTGTTTCCTTTCTCTAAAATTCTCCCCCGCGTTGTATTGTAATTCAATACTGCCGAGGTCCTGTCATACTGGTCTTTAGCATCACGTAGTCTTCATTAAAGCTTAATTTGTGGTAAAAAGTAGTTTTAAACAATATCCCTGTCTATGGACTTCTGAAGAAGGTTGGTCTTTGAGAAAATTGTTTGTATTTCATAAAATGGAAAGTTGTCGCATCCCCTATGTACGATCCAGATGATGAGAGATCTATGAATTTAACATTGTACTACACTTTTCTCAAGTAATAACTGTAATCAGTCCTCAGGTATTGCCATCTGATAAGTTCCTGGACAGACATCCAGATGGAATGAAGTGATGCTGCAAATTGTAGTCTCTTCCCCTTCTTCTGAAAAAAATAAAAATAAAATAAAAATCATCTAAATAAAATGACAGCTCATAGTGCTTTCCTTTTCATTTGACTGACTTTTTCCGGTACATCTTTTTATTTACCACCTTCATCCTGTAATCGTTATGTTTGTTATCTTGCAGCTTTGGTTTGGAATTTTGATGACTTTAGTTTCACCAAGTGAAAAGTATATTTTCAGTTTTAATTAAAAAGAGGAGCCTGGAAATGGATCAAGTGGTCCTGGTCAGTAATTATATATCTTACCTTGCGACAGTAATAATGCATATGTGCATGTGATTTCAAAATTTTTTTCCTCCCAGTAACTAGCTATAAATCACATAAGAACTTTGATGAAAAGTTAACATTCCCTTTCTTAGATCTTTGTGTTTGGAAACAAATTGTAGTTGAAGCACCTTTCATCACCATTAAAAGTACTTTGATTTTAATACTTGGTCTTGTCTTCCAATTTTATTTGTTGTGGGATAGTTCTGTCCAAGTCTGTATGCTTATATATAAATACATATTTTTGTGTATATGTATTTATTTTCTTGTCCACAAGCCTGTTTAGTACGATTACTTTACTGAATACGACTTCAGTTCTCAACTCTTGAAGTATCTCCTGGCAGTAGAACTCTTCTGTTTAGTGAATCATCTTCTTACGTAGTTTTGATTTCACTGCTGAACCTTGATTGTTTTCTATTTCTGTCATAGGTATATTTTCTGGGAACCTTTCTTTGGATGTCAGTGAGAGTTCAAGATGGAATATAACTCGAAGCGGCTTCTGTGGAATGCGGTCTAAAAGGTACATGATATTCATAAACTTCCTACTCGTCTGCAGAGCAAAGGGTCACATGAGACTGCTAAAGTTCCATCTACTTGACGGGTGAAACTCAAGAGTTCCTTTGCACTAAAGTTCATCAAAAAGACCTCTTGATCTTAATGGTCATGTCATTCTTTGAACATTTAGAGAAATTACGGCTTTAGCTTTGTCAGCTTATCGTTAGTGGCTTCTCTAGTGGACTTTCATGCTAAAAAGAAAAATATGCTACAGACTTCCTTAGAACATTTTTCTTTTGGCTGTCATCTTTTGTTTCATAATGACTTCCCATTCCATTTGTTGCTTTTGTAGTTTGATGGCTTCATCGATTTGGATGGTTACGACACATTAGCACTAAAAGGAGATGGGAGATGCTACATTTCAACTGTGAGTACTCCAACTCCTACCTAACACAACGTATCATGCCCAGATTTGCCATAAAATGGTAGGGTTGTAACACCCCAAATTTTCCAGAGAATGCAGGTTCAAATTAAAATGGTGAATTTTACTAAACAAAAAATTCAAATTAAAAATTAACTCATCAAGTACAGGTTTTAAAATTTTTACGGTGCAACAATAGCTTTTTTCTTAGTCTTTTACCTAGGAGGATGGAGATGGAGATAGAGATGGAGATGGAGATGGAGAAGGAGGATTTTTCAGAGAAACACAAGATAGAGGACAATAGTTTTTGTACATCCCTTCATTCAATATAATATATAAGCAATGTTTTAAAAAGTGTAAAACGTGATTAAACAGACATAGTAAAACTTCAAACTTTTACGAGCCCAAGATGGCATAGGTAAAGCCTACACATAAAAAAAGTGTGAAGTGTGATAACGCCAAGTTTCGTATCTAAGGGAAGCCTAATCGAACTTTCTAGAACAATGTGTAAAAGTATTTAAAAGAATGAGTTACAAGAATGGATAGGAATCATATGATTACAAAAATTAATTTTGAACTACAACAAACTCTAATCTAATGTAATTTGAAATACAATAAACGCTAGCCTAATCTAAGTTGAACTACATTTAATTCAAGCTTCATCTTTGGTCTTGGACCACCTTGTCTACAAGGTAAAAGCTTCTTTAACGGGTTAAACCAAGATATGCTGGTCACAAGAAGGCGGCCACATCTCGAGGTGAGGGGTAGGATTTGAAATTGACTGGATAAAAGCCTTGAGAATGCAGTTAATTAAAAAAAAAAAATGTGCTTGTGTTTTAATGTATAATCATAACGAGCATATGAAAGCTAAGTTTGATTAGTATGCTTCCATGCACATGTTCAATTTTGTAGGCAAGTACTTGAAGTTATGGAACTGGGAAAATTCTGGAGACTAGTTATGCCTATCGTCAGTGCCGGTTCTATGATTTTTGGGGCCTAAGGTGAATTTCAATAATTAGGCCTCAAAATTATAGTATGAATGCAAAATCTATAAGTATATTATGGATTCAATAGTTAACTTGCTAATTTAAATACTTAACAATAAAACAACAAACAAAATGTATTATACAAAAGATTTATAGTATAATCAAATCACAAAAACAACGATGTTCCAAACACGTTTTATTGACAAAAAAAAAAAAATGAAGAATGAAAGAAGCTAAAATCTAAGGCCCCCTCCAATGTTGGGCCTAAGGAGCGTGCCTCACTCGCCTCTATGCAAAATCGGCCTGGCTTATATAATATAATATTATTTTGCAAAATATATATACAATACAAGTGCACAAGATAAAACAGAATTTGATGCTAGTAAATCTTAATTTAATAATGATATGGTTAATCCCTTTTTAAATTAAGATCATTGTGATTATATAATAACATATTATTTTCTTTTGCTAATTATCTTAAAAGGTGCAAAATAAAATAATACATATTAAACTTGTTTCTTTGAATTCAAATAACTTGCTCTTAACTTATATGAACTTACATTTTCTCGAGCCCAATCCATGTTATTTAAAGCGAGTTACAAAATGAACTCAATATTGATATCATTTTTTCTTCTCCTACAATACTTAAATATTTAGCCCAAATAAAATAAATGTACCGAACAATCATATTATCTTATGGGCTTCATTGTGCTTGACAAGGCTAAGATGTAAAATGGTTTCTATTTTCTAAAAGATCAAAGATAACATTATAAATTAAGTAGCTCTATTTTAAAACACGTAAAAATTTTCGAAGTGTTACAAGGGTGCTTTGAAGTTTGGAATGGTGATGAACTTGCAAGTAGGAAGAGAGCATCACTGATGTTTATAGCACCAATCTACGTGGCGACATGTGGAATTAAATGATAGGTCTAATAAGGGTGCGTTTGAGCCCCATTTATTTTTGTAAAATAGATTTTGTAATAGTAATTTTTTGGAGAAATTGTGATTAAAAAGTAAATAAAGTTTTGAGTTTACGTGTAAAATTATTTTATTGTGGAAATGTGTAGTTAAAAATGAGTTTTTATATAATGGGACTAAAACGAGGACTAAATGTCTTGGATACAGGACCCATTAAATTAGACCTATCATTTAATTCCGCATGGATTGGTGTTAGACACGCGTGATGCTACATAGCATTACTCAAGTAGAAAATGCAATTATGGAAATACTCAAAAAACTGTTGAACCAAACTTGATTCAGCCTTCATAAAATTTCAACGCAGATTTATACAGAAAACTGGGTGAATTCTCCTGGACAACAAGAAGATAACTCATGGCAGGCATTCGTTTTTGTGCCTAAAGACAACTGGAATATAGCGAAGGCAAGCTCTCTCTCTCTCTCTCTCTCTCTCTCTCTCTCTCTCTCTCTCTGTGTGCACATTCGCATATAAAATTGGACACATTTTGTTTGCAATCCATTTTTTCTCTTTTTGGGTATATACGTCTTATGGGCTTTCAATTTGGTTTATAACCTGAGATGATTATGAACATGTTTGGCAAAGCTTAAATTATAATTTAAGCAAATAAAATATACTTTTATACACACATTTCATAGGACACACTACTTACTAACCACTTATTATTCGCGCATTCCATAGGACCCAAAACTTATAAGCACCTCCAAGCAAGCACATAATGCAACTGATGCATATAGTAAGAAAAAGGAGTTCCTGGAACTGCTTTCTGAAAATGTTGTATAGGCATCCATCCTTTAGAAGAGTTTAGCTGTTTTAATTATAAAATATGATTTCTGTTGGAACTATGTCTTACACTGTTACAGTCTAGCGTATACACTGCTCATCTGCTGGCTCACGGCAGCATGACTGCAATGAGTTTTGCACAAAATGAAATGAGATGTCAATGATTTGGATATTAAATGTCAATACCTGGTCGTGCAGATTCCTCTTGCTCGATATCTGCCAACATGGAGAGGAAATGTTATAGATGCAAAGCTAGAGAAGAACCCATCACGAGTGGTTGGCATGTCTCTAGCTGTCAACGCAGAAAGTTGAATTCCCGACGCTAGATCTGGTCCAGGTGATTTCCAAGTTGAAATTGACTGGATAAAAGCCTTGAGAATGCAGTTAATTAAAAAAAAAAAACCCATTTTCCGGAGGGCACAAAACTTAATCTCGGGGAAGGGAGGCAGTTTTATGCACGTGCTTGTGTTTTAATGTATAATCATAACGAGCATATGAAAGCTAAGTTTGATTAGCTTTCAATTTTGTCGGCGAGTACTTGAAGTTATGGAACTGGGAAAATTCCGGAGACTAGTTATGCCTACAGACAGTGCCGGTTTTGTGATTTTTGGGGCTTAAGGCGAATTTCAATAATTAGGCCTCAAAATTATAGTTTGAATGCAAAATCTATAAGTATATTATGGATTCAATAGTTAATTTGCTAATTTAAATACTTAACAATAAAAGAACAAATAAAATGTATTATAAAAAAGATTTATAGTATAATCAAATCACAAAAACAACGATGTTCCAAACGTTTTATCAACAAAAAAAAAATGAAGAATGAAAGAAACTAAAATCTAAGGTCCCCTCCATTGTTGGGCCCGAGGAGTGGGCCTCACTCGCCTCTATGCAAAACCAGACCTACCTACAGACTACAGAGTACTACGTCGTCTGATTGTCTCTTTTTGGTGACTTGTTCCCATTGGAATATTTGGTTGCCGAAAAAGTTGCTCTCAGTTAGAAATATAAAGTAAAATCAATGTGTGTTGCAATAGGACCAGCTTATTCATGTATTTTACGTACTACTTGTTCATGTATTTTCATTGAATTCATGTAAAAAAAAAAA
>CAIGRB010142897.1:34855-55907 GCA_903798255.1 Fraxinus quadrangulata | reverse complement strand
TGTGTGTGTGTGTGTGTGTGTGTGTGTGTGTGGCACGTGCGCTTCATTATCCTCGAATATAAAATGTGAATCTGTCAATTTCTCATTTTTTCTTTTATTTTGACTAGTTTGAGTCCCACTTTTTTAGAATAAATTTTGTGAAAAGTAATTTTTTTAAAGAATATGTAGCTAAAAAGTAAGAAAAAGTTTTGGATTTACTTGCAGAATTATTTTATTGAGAAAATGAGTTGGCAAAAAACCAATTTTAAATAATGTAAACTTGGACAAGACCTTATAAAACCATTAAAATTTAGAATTTCATTTATCTTTTTAGGTTTAAGAGCCATTTTAAAATAGAGATGACGACGCGTGCAATGGCCTTTCCCTTGCCCTATTGGAGTAATATTATTTATCATCAGTAGCATTTAACACTATTTTAGATGACAGTGAAGAGTCCACCTAGACTTGTCTAATAAACTTGGCCCATGTTTGGACCATATTTTTTAAAATTCGTTGTTGTTCAAATTTATTTTCATTCACACATTTCATGGGACACTACTTTCATCAGTTTTTCAACTAAACATTTCACAAGCTTTTATCAAAATTTATTAAGAGCCCGTTTGAGCCTTATTTTATTGTAAGAGTGTATTTTAGAATAGCAGATTGATTAAGAATGTGTGATTAAGAAATAATGAAAAAATTTGAATTTATGTGATATTATTTAATTGAAAAATGTGTAATTGAAAGGAAGAAAGAAAAAATGCATTTTAAAAATAATGGGCTAAATATCTCATTTTTGTCCAAATCAAACTGGGGCTTAATTCATTGAAGAAGTCTAGGTGGGTCTTCCTAGATGGCATTATTATGATTTTTAGCTATTTAAATACCGCGCCAAATTTTGAAGGAATTGTACTTAGCTTCGTTTTTGTCGGTAGAAACTATACCCATGTTTGATATGGATTATTCAAAATTTATTTTATTCCGAACTCATTTTTAACTATACATTTTATTCATAAAATAATTGTCCACGTGGATTCATTATTTTTTCTACTTTTTAACTAAAGCATTTATTTTCAAAAATTTCACTTTTTACTATGTTCTCAAAAACAACTGAGTACGTTGATAGAAAAGTATGACATTTTCTTTGAAAAAATGTCATATCATTAAATTGTTTTAAAAACAATCAATTTTTACATTCAATAATTTTCTGTCACCAATATATCCGTCAACTAGGATGACAACATTTCCGGCCTTCTATAAATTAATTTATTTCCACGTTTCATTTGAATTGAAAACGTTCAGTTTGGTACAACTGCCAACGACAAGGCCTACATAACTGATTTTACAGGTAACAGGTCCAAAATCATTTTTCTGTATTTACGGCTAACCTGGTTCAAGCAGTTCCAAAATGTAGTCATGATCTGTTTTCTTGAATTCGTGAACCTCGAGAATTAACTTTGAATTAAACGACGAAACTAGAATCATTTGACAGTCGTTGGCATGCAAACTTTACCGACTTGGACATTCTACCTGCTTGGTCTTGGTGGATTCTGTCATTCTGTAAACGATTGAGATGTTATGGTTTCCCCAGCTATCAAAATGGCTCCATTTCCTCTTCCTGGAAATAGAAATGCAACCTGTAAAGTGTAAACAAGTCCTGATATAATGACCATACTACCCATCAAAAAGGTAAAAATATTTCCAAGCCATTATTTCCTTTTTCGAATTAATGGACAATGTGGGCCCTGACATTTTCTCTCATTGTAACTTTGCTTAAAAGGCAAGGGGTGGTTGGACTTTTACTTGCCTCCCACGTAAAGGCAAGGCTATACACACTTCGTGGTTACCCACAATTTTGCTAAACCATCATTTGGCTTTCAAGATTTTGATTCCCCCGAGTCTAAAATACTGTGTTTTTGCTGTTTCCTTGTTCTTTTCTCAGGTATGCTATGCTTCATCCTTGCTAAAAAATTTCTATCCTATGTTGCTATATACATACAGATTCGATCTGAGCTCTTGGGTTTGATTTACTCAGCAGATTAGAAGTTAAAATAATAGCTCTCATCTGTTGAAACAGGGAAAAATGGCATCTCTTGTCCCTGGAGTTCTAGTTAAACTTCTTCAGAGTATAAATTCCAATGTAAAAGTTCGCGGTGAGTATAGGTCCATCCTGTTACAGGTAATCAGCATAGTGCCTGCCATAAGTGGATCAGAGTTGTGGCCAGATCATGGATTTTTCATAAAAGTATCCGATTCTTCTCATTCGACCTATGTATCACTTTCGAAGGAAGACAATGAGCTTATCTTAAATAACAAGTTGCAACTTGGGCAATTCTTCTATGTTGATAAGATGGAGGCTGGAACTCCTGTACCTATATTAGTTGGTGCTAGGCCTATTCCAGGGCGACATCCTTTTATGGGAAATCCTAAGGATTTAATGCAAATGTTAGAGGCATCAGATAGCCCTGTTCAAGTTGATCAGGAATATGTTACTGATTCAAAATCGAGTGAGTCGGCTGAAGCGAAAGAGGAAAGTGTAAAGAAGAAACTTGTAATTAAAGAGGAGAAGGCGGGTGTTGCCTCTAGGTATATGCAGTGTGTGTTAACTCCAAACACAAAAGTAAGAGAAGCAGATCAAAACAATGGTGCAAGAAGAAATGAGAATGAGAATGGTGGAGCAGCAGGCAAGAAGGTTGGACTTCTGAAAGGGAAGCAACACGAGCTTAAAGGTCAGGTACAATTTTGAGTTATAGATATTTGATTCTTCCTTGTAAAGACTTTTGTTTCGTGCAATCTATTTCCATGATGGAGTTTATCCTTCATCAAGGTCCAATATTTGACTTGTTTTCAGTTTTTCTCTTATCAATTTCTAGAATGATAGGTCATCTACTTCCAGTCTACTCCATTAAGGTCATATGGAATGTTAAACTACAAGGCTCGGATATTTTTCAATAACCTCATTAAATGTAATTTTATGTCTGGTTTGTCTTCTATGTCCGAAGTTATTATGCAAATTAAGTCAAAGTTATTATGCAAATTAAGTCATTCTACCATTGGTTTAGGCCAATTGGTTTGACCTTTTTAGTATGTATTGCATCTTCGAGGTTATTTACATTATTTGCTGCACAATAAATTGGTAAGTGCAAAATTTGCATACCCGATTCTTCCTGTGGGCTGTAAGATTCTAACGGATTGTAACAGAGATGAATTTCCAATGTCTAGAGGTGGATAAAGCATGCAAATAGGTGCAATAACACTTATGTGAATTCTTTTGGCTTAAGAAATCCAAGCCACTTGAGAACTTCTAATATTGCATTACAGGCACGACCATCAAGTCCTTCCCATACTCGTCCTGATGCATCAACACATAATTCAGATATAGATGCTTTAAAACCCATGGTAGCCCGGACATCTTCAAAAACGCAAGCAGTGGAATGCACAGCCAAACAAGAAAGCATAGACATGAATTTTTGGTCAAATTGTAGCAACAAAAAGCAATCTCCTGAGGCAATATCCTGGTCCAAATTGCCCGCCAATCTTCTCAAACCTGGAAAGGTACATTTCTTGCCTTGAGCATCTCTGAAAATATCCAATACTCTAATAATTCAAATATCAACTCAGTGAATTACCTGTTCTCAATTTTAGAACTAATACAATGGTGCAACTGCATAGTCATTCTTATGCCTCCCAAGAACATTCAATTGTTCATACTTGATAGTATGTTCTAACATCTGAAGGGGAAAGACATTGGTTTATTGGATTTACATGATCTCATTATGACATAATGTTAATTTTGACCATCTTGCATATATATCAATCACCGAAACAGTTAATAAATATATCTACGGCATTGACTTAATATATCAATGTATTTATATTCGTCATTGGCCATTAACATTACTAGGGAATGATTAGAAGGAGAAACTTAGCTTTTTTGGTATTGGCGGAAGTTCAAAAAGAAGCAATTGCATCAGCAAATCTTGTCAAGTGCCTCAGGTAAGTTAAGAGATTGATTTAAATATGTCATCTATTCGTCATACATGTTTAAGCAACATATTCATAACTTTTGATTACACGCTAAAGGAGCTGGATTTAAGCCATAAATTTTCTTCTTATCTTCCTTTCTTCTCTGGTTTTTCAGCATGTTTGCCGATCTTTGTTCATCTGCCTCACCTGAAAACCCCCATATCTACCTTACCAAGTTCTTTACACTCTACCGACTTATAGAAAAAGCAGACATTACAATTCTAACAAAGGATGTGTCAGATAATTTCTCAGTAAACTTATCAATGGAAGCTAAAGACAAATCCGACAGAAAATCAGGTTCCTTACATGTGAGCAGTATGACAAGAACTCCAAAGCCCTCATTGGAGCTAAGCGGGGCTGATCAGTTAGAATGGTCAAAGGGAGGTGGTTCCACAGAAATTAAGGAACTAAGGGAAATTCTTCTACATGAATCACAGTCCTGGTTTCTCAAATTCTTAGACGAAGCACTTGATAATGGCTTCCAGTTGGATTTTCAGGAAAAGAAAAGGAAGGAGAGCTTTGGACGTTTTATGGAATCAAACAACCAGATTGCTACCGCATTGTCACAGCTGAAGCAGGCAAATGACTGGTTAGATAAACTGAGAAGCAAGTTGAGCTCAGAGAAAAATGAGATGCTCGAGACTGTTGATAGCTTGAAGCAAAAGGTTTATGCTAGTTTGCTTGCTCATGTGGATTCAGCAGCACTAGCATTGGAAAATAGAAAGCTGGTCTGATGAAGCGATTCGGCAAGAATGGACAGGTATATGTTTCTTTTGCTCAAGAAATCTAAATTATAAGTAATTTATTCATTTGCTTTCTTTTTATTTTATGATCAGCTTAATCTATTGCCACTTTTCAGATGATAAGTGGCCGATCATCTTCGTAGATAATGTATCTGTGAATAAAGTTTGTGTATATAAGAAGAATGAAGTCCTTAAAGGATGGACATTTTTACATTGTTATGTTCTTGTTCAAGGAAATACACAGTTTACTCGAAGATTAGATTAGTCCATATGTACTGGTTGGTTTTTCTTAACTTCTTCCTCTTTCGTTCTATAAATTAGAAGTTACTCCTTTATGAGAAAATTTGATAATAAATTAATGAAGCTAGTTCTCGACCTATGAGGCATAGTGAAAGCTAACAATTCTTTGGAGAAATTTACCAAGATGCCAACCTGTAAATGCATAGAACAAAAGCATACAAATGCAGACGTACTCTCATTGATGGAATACTTATTGAACTGTGAATGATTAGCATGCATACTAATTTCTGAGTAGCTTACTTGTAGCACTCTATTGCCTCTGCTTGCGATCTCTTAGCTGGTGCCAGTATTTCCATGGGAGAGGGCCGTAGCTGGAGAGTTGGGGCACATGCCAAATTCTTAGATCATGATTTCAGTAATCTGGCATGTGCCCTGCTTCTCCAGCTTCAATCACTCGTGTCCCAAAATAGAATGAAAAACTCTTCCGAGAGAAAAGCATAATCAACGAATTTTACAAATGTCCAGAAAAAAATGGTAATCTTACAGCAAGAAGAGACCTGAATTTATGTTGGCAAATAGAAGTGAAAGTAATTTGATTGAATTAAGCAAGCATTTAAATATGATTGATGTAGTGTACACTTCATTGTAGTTTATGAAGGGTGGAACCCCACGAAAAGCACTGGGAAGCCTTTTCTTGGCTTGATTGGGTGGGTAGTTGATCTTGAGGGTTAACTTAAAAACTCAACCACTATTATCTTTTGTGTTCAAATCCAAAAATGTTTTGAAGAAATCAGCTAATAACAACCTCTCATTTGGAAAGAAGCGAGGTTGGTTCTACCAATTGCCAACATAAAGCTTATGAAGGCAGGCTACCCACTGTGGCCCAAAAAACCATGTTGTAGGACCACTTACTGACTAGAACAAGTTCTCAGCATCAAATTATCCTATCAGGTGGTATTGGACTACTAGACCTAAAAGCTTAAACTGTTAGAGAAGACATATTTATTAAAATCTTGTTTTTCAACACAAGTGGTTACTATCAAGTTAATTGAATTGGGGACTTACTCAACTGTGTTTTGTTTCCCTACAAGCGATGGACACAATATTATGATGAGAAATTTCTATTCCAAACGAGTTTTATTGAATTGTATTTGGTGTATATACGTACCATTTGTTAAAACATTTTCAAAATAATATCGATTTTTGACATTATTGAATGCTTAAAAGAGTTCGTATGAGTCATGAAATCATCCGAGAGAGGTTCGGGATAATGGACGACGGAGAAGCCAACCTTCCAGAGCTTGTGGGCGGCCAGGCCGTAGCATGCAGAAAACCTGCATGCCTGGAGGCGGCCGCCCAAGGGGGCCTGGGGTGGCCACTCACATGCACGGGGCAGTCGCCCCCAATCTATGCTAGAACATTTGCTTACGTACCTATTCATGTTTTCTCTGATTTCTTCACCTCTTTTCACATGAAATCGATTATGCAACTGTAAATATGAAGCGACGTGACTCTTGTGTATAATTGTAAATTTTGGTAACGCATTTCTCCACCATCTTTAAATAAGATTGGTGATTTGTTGATTGATAGATACTTGAAAATTTATGTTGACATATGCAAGTATAATGTCATTTATTCCATGATTTTCTTGCATTATAGAGGAATCACTTGAATCTTTTTTCTTACACAAACTTGTTTATACTTTTGTAATTCTTGAAAAACAAAGTATAAACCTATGGATGGCAAAAGAGTCGAGTAGCTAAATGGCTTGGGTGGTTGAAGCTCAACTCATGGACGGCTTGGGCTCGTTTCGAGACGAGCTCGAGCCAGAGCCGAACAGGGGGCTCGTTCGGCGAGCCGAGGCTTGGCCGCCGAACTCGCGAGAGGCTCGTGGACTAGTAAAAAAAACTCGAGCTCGTCAGCTCGGCTCATGAGCTCCAAGCTCAGCCCTTGAGCACGAGCCGAGAACGAGCTCGTGGGTACATGGGCCAAGCCGGCTCTGCTCGGCCCATTGACACCGCTAATAGACCTCAAGAATAGACATAATTAATTCTTGGTGTTCGGCTTGTCTTTGTGGATGCACAACATGATGACTTTATTGTATCCTAGAGGAGTATTTGTGTCTTGAGTGCGTCACTGGATTGGTAGGGACAAATTGCGTCTTAAGGAAAGTGCAAATATATGCCTTGAAGCTGGGTTCTTCGTTATTCAAGATTGTACGAGGTTGTTCCTAGTTGTTTGAGAATCTACTATATCCTTCTCCTTTCTTGTGGTTTTGAAGACTTTCACGGTGCTGCTTGTAGATATCTCACCTACAATCTTAAGACGCTATTTGTGGTTTATAATGGCACCTCCTTTGTCTTCATTAAAAGTTTTTGCAGTAGTATTATCATCATAAGTTTGAATAGGTTGTTTTTACCCCTCACTGCTTCTTCTTGTTTATTGATCAGAAAATTTCTATTTTATAAAAATTGTATATGACTCGACTCTCTATATTTGTACATTATTTTTTTGTATCAATAAATTCGTAATCCTAGTTGTGGTTTAGTAAAAAACATTGAAGTTTGATGCCACCATCAATATTAAATTTTCTTTATTGTTCGGATATGCAATAAGAGATTAATCTCTTTATGGTTATCTTAAAAAGGAAGCCTCGTTCATAGGAAATTAAAGAGAAATGAACAGATAAAATGATGAAGCATATTTTAGTACAACAGATTCAAGCCCCTGCACACTGATTTTCGATTGCTTCTTGTGATTGATTCTGATTTTTGCGTCCCATCCTTGGCAAAACTAGATTTCAGGCAGTAGATTTCTTGGAAAATTCATACAGATTCATGTGTTCTTGGTGCTGGAATTATCCATTTCGGGAAACAATTAAAATTTTCCCGAAAAATTGACAGCTTTATGCAGTAATTTTGATTTTCTCATATGGAATTGTTCGAAAAGTTTAAGGGGTTTGGATGGTTCTTTATTGATGACATGGAGTTTGGGGAGGTGTTTTTGAACTTTATTTGTACTTTTCTTATTCTCGACATTTAAAAAAATAAACAGTATTTAAATATCATAATTTTGCGATGATATAATATTATTGAAATATATTTTTTCTTAATATATTTTTTGAACTCATGAAAAAGGCATCGTTTTAAAATGTCACACAAGGCATCCAGAATTTCAGGACGGTCCTGATTTCAGGGAGCTGTCTATTATCCATTTTGGGCAAAGTTCTGTAAAAATCAAATTCAGCTTTGACTTGAATTTTGAATTTTTCGACTACCTTTTCCAGCTATATATGGCCACTGCAACTTGTATTATGCACTGCCCCTTGCATCTTACTTTGTTTGGCTTACATGGTGAAGGAAGTTAAAGGCTGCACGTGCTTCAATCCCAGAAAGGCAGCATGTTGAAATTCTGGCCAAAGCAGTGTGTAAGTGTGCAGCCGATCAGCAGCTTGCTTTGTTATTGAAGAGATCATTGTTAGCTGGTTCATTACTCGTTTGGGAAATGAATTCCGCCTTGCAGTAACCAGCATCATTGACAGCTTTATGCAGTAATTTATACCCCTTTTTTTGGCAAATCTGCAAAAAACGTAAGCTGCCCAACATAATGATGGATTAGTTCTAAGGCATTAGCTAGCCTGATGAAAGTTGTTATGTTTGATTGACTTTTCAATCTTTGTTTTGAGTCATTAGACCTATTGTAATGTTTCCTTTTGTAAGCCCGGGTATGTCCGGAGTAATTGTATTCGAATTTTGATCTATACACTTTTATTTACCATCAAAATAAAACGCACGAGTTGGTTCTCGGTAATGAGTGATGATTTTGATCCACATTCTTGTTGTCTAGATACACAGGCAATGTCATACTTCACTGAAAAATGGTATGCTGGAATTAGAGTACCATATCTTGAATAGCAACTTGCAGGGTGTTCAGTTTTCCATTTTTCAATATTGAAATGATTTAAAGAAGTTAGGATATTATTCAGTGGAAGGAATTTAAACCTGCAATGGATATCCGGAAAATCTTGAACAAATAAACTGATTTGTGGATTTCTCCATACCTTACATAGCTATTTATATTCAAGCATTTAAAAATTAAAATATATTTAATTTTTCCTAAGTAAGTTATTCCTTGTAAATGATCGACTGCTAGTTCTACTTCCGTTTTCCTTTCCAATTCGTTTATAAAAGTTAATTAACTAAACATAAAAAATATAATTAAAAATATATATATTTACATTGCAGCTGCTACTAAAGGATATGGAAAAATGGAAGGCATAATCAGAATCCAAATTTCATAAATTTCGAAGGGCAGTAATGGTTACATGTTAGTAAAGGTGACGAGAGGCAAGTGGTGGTAATGGTGGTGAGGCGGTCGCTGAGGGGTGACCAGAGCTTACTCAAGGCACTTGGGAGCCTTTTCGATGGGGCCTTTTCAAGATTTTTTTTTTATGTGAAAATTTAAATAATACTTGCTTTTACAATCGTTTCATTAATAAAGAGAGAAGCAATAAAATTTTAGAATAAACTTTTAATGATGCTAAAAATCTTACACTAAAATACCGACATTGAAACATGTTAAATGTTGCATATCTTTCCAAAGCAACAAAGACAAGGACAGTGAAAACAACACGAGTTTTTTTTTTTTTCCCCTTGAAACACGAGAAAGGTCAGTGTGACTTGGGATCGAAAGAGCTCTCTGGGAACAACCGAAGTGGTAGTACAGGGCCCTGTACAAACAGTATAATTGAAGCTCTCTATTCGTAAATCAGACAAAGCTCTATTTAACAATTATTTTACTTGCCTCTTGAAATGCAGAAATAATGATTAGATGACTACATACTATATTCAAGCTTATTTATAGAAGAAATCATTTTTCATAGACAAGAGAGTTAATATGTTCAATCGTTCTCGCAACATAGTTAATCTCAAACATATTTTATCAAATTTAGTTTTAAAAAAAGCCCTCTTCGCAAAAGCAAGTGAAAGTAGAATTTTTAGCAATATTCTATAAGCAATGCATTTGGGGAAAAAATCGACTCTTTTTATTTAAGTAAGAATTTCCATCAGACTCCTCGACGATTCTATTTCTAAAAATATATCTATTCAACCATCATGACGCGATTACCTTGAGTTCCAAACCAGATAGAATATGTGGGCACGTCAATGTTCAACAGCATTGCAAGAAACAAATCCCAACAAAGACAACTCAAGTAATGATGGATATATTTGATAATTTCTTCTTCTTCTTCTTCCACTTTTTGGATTTTCTTGTACGAAAGTTGTATACATATGAATTTGGGCATTGCTCGAATTCAAAGAAGGGCTCATTTGCTTTCGAAGAATCATTAAGTCGAGATATTAATTAACCAGCAAACTAATATTCTCAATTTACGATAATATTGAATTATACTATATTTTCTTTGTTTCAAATATTCATTCAATGTGTACATCTAACTACCTAAATATTATTTGTGTTCTACTATTTTAATCATTCAATGTGTACAGCAAACTAATAGTACTGTTTAATGCTCTTTTTAATTATTTTCTTATTGGAGTTATGCATGTCTCTTTATTTGCACGATGATGCTAATTAATTATTCTTTCTTTTGGGATAACATGTTATCAATCAAAGACTTGAGTAAATAATTGTGTTCATCATCTAATAACAGTGGTATACCTATTCAAAGATTCAAACAAAATTAATAAGAAGAAATTACATTGATATGACATTGACATACATGAAGAGAACATACTTCCTGCAAGCTAAATGTGCCATGCACTTATTTAAGCAGAAAACATTCAGACATAGATTTTCAGTGTTAGACGAGAGTCACCCAGGACAAAGCACCCGGAACCAGAACAAAGAAATTTCCCAAGCAAGGCATCAACTGTGCTAAGAACAACAACAGGGATTTTAAGAAAACCAGTGGGTATATTCAAGATGCACGAGTTTGGTGGTAGTGTCACATTTAGGTAACATTTTTCCAGAGTCAATCAAAATGGTGTCGAGATGGGAATAGGAAAGTATAAACTCCACAAGTGTCAGTTTGAGTTGATTTGATCATGTTGGTAAGGAAGTGACTCCTGCTTCTTGTCGATTTTTATATCCCGCAAGTGTACGGATCGTAACAAGTAATATAGTCGACTAATGAATCCCGATATCGTTCCTATGAGGACTACTATCTAACAATTGGTTAAATTATTTCTAATTTTAATTTGATCGAAAACAAATAATAAGGTTTGTGATTGGTATCTAAATTATTCTAACCAAACTAAATTATCTAACATACACAATTTGTTGAATTTAGGTTTTAAAAGTATGAATGTGGATGCTAGGAGTTACAATTTTACCTATGAATCCCTTTTAATTCGTCAATCAAGATTAGTTACTATTGTAGTGTTCGGTCAAATTCTTCTAAAGTATTCAATTTACTTTTCTCTAGTTCTCGTTGAATCTATTTAACTCATTCAACTTCATACTTCTATGTGAATCAATCTTAGTTAAACGAAATATTAATTTTAAGAATTCATTTAATGACTGCAATAATTAGTATATGTATCTCAACACGTTATATTAAATTATTGAATTTTATTGTGATCTAAATCTAAAACTCACCTTTCGATTCGTAATATATTCACAAAATCATTGAATAATTGGCCAAAGAATTCAAAGTATTAAATTCATGAATAAAATCAACATGTATGCATTTAAAGAACTAAAATATTGAATAAAAGAAATAAAGGCTCGCACATAAATTACATTGTTCGCCCTAACTATGAATTTAAGTACTCATAATAATAAAAGAAAAACGAAAAGTAAAGAGTTCATAACCAGATTTTAAAATCTTGATCGTGGAAAGAATTTGATTTTGCACCAAAAATTTTCTTCAACCTCAAAAGTCTTCAAACCCTAATTTTTGCTTTTTGATTTTGATAATTATGTGTTTTTTTCCCTCCCCAAATTGTGTGGAACTCCCTCAAAAGTGTCAAAAACTTGAATTTATACTCTTCCCTACGTTTGTGTCCAATGTAGGGTTTTGTTGGGCTTCAAAATGGGTCAAAACGCACTCTAGATACATCTAGGCGGTGTCTTAGCGCCATGAGAGTGGCGCCACGACGCCACCTCTCAGAAAAATCTGAGCACTATACTTCTTTTAGTATTTTTACTAAAAATAGCTCGTTTCTAATTCGAACGTTTATTAGGTCAAAAATGGATCTCAATCTCCGGCTAAAAAATTTGGAATATCTTTGTGCGGTTGAAAATTGATTTGCAAAACTATTTGTTATATTTTACTCATTTTGACTTTTAATTGCATTCAATTGACTCCTAGCATTTTTTATTCATTTTGAGTTTTGGCACAACTTTTGAGTATTTACACTTTAGTCCCCGAACTTTGGATCTTGCCCCCTTTTTTTTTTTTGCCAATTTTCACTTTCAAATCCACTTTCATTCATTGAATTTCACTTAATAACACATTATATTATAAATTAGGCTATAATTTCATTAAAAGAATTACGAAATATTAATATTTTAGAGCCCGAATAAGTGTATAAAATACACTTATCACTGCTCCACAAACAACATCCACTTTTGTTTGTGGGATCACATTATTGGTTCCGGCCACGGCTATGGAAGTGTTGGTACAAGTGAGGACACCACCGAGTAAGTCAGCTTTTGCCAATGGTACGGTGGCAGAAATTGTAAAGAGAGTGATGATGAGAAGTGTGGTGGAGGAAAAGGCCATTTTGCTGGAGAGGAAAATGTATTGAGCAGTTAGTAATTTCTGCACTTACTCTAGAGCCTCATTACCTTGAAAATTTATAGGCGATTCAAGTAACTAGAGAGATGGAGGGGTTTTCAGTTTTCTTGAATTAAAATAACATATCATGTGTATCACCTTGTTTTCACTTTTCAATATATGTATATTGAAAATATCAAGAGAGGAAATCTGAACTGAATTTGTTTGTTTTCAAACCACACTTTGTTCAGCATGAGTTGCCCACTATCACATTTATCTAATTATCTAGGATTATTTTTAAGTTACAGAGCCTAATTATTGTAGTTGTACAGAGTCCGTATACGGATTGTTTAAGAATTTCGATTTAGAAGTTTCACATTTGTAATTGCAATTTTCTTAATTTTTCTTATAATAGGGAGCCGTCGTTGGTTTTGAATCATCATAAAAGAGATATTGTCACCATATGGATAAGTTTCGTTCAAAGAAAATTAATAAGAAGAAATTACACTGATATGACATTGACACACATGAAGAGAACATACTTCCTGCAAGCTAAATGTGCCATGCACTTATTTAAGCAGAAAACATTCAGACATAGATTTCCAGTGTTAGACGAGAGTTGCCCAGAACAAAGCACCCGGAACCAGAACAAAGAAATTTCCCAAGCAAGGCATCAACTGTGCTAAGAACAACAACGGGGATTTTAAGAAAACCAGTGGGTATATTCAAGATGCACGAGTTTAGTGGTAGTGTCACATTTAGGTAACATTTTTCCAGAGTCAATCAAAATAGTGTCGAGATGCGAATAGGAAAGTATAACTCCAGCAGTGTCAGTTTTGAGTTGATTTGATCACTGTTGGTAAGGAAGTGACTCCTGCTTCTTGTCAATTTTTATATCCCGCAAGTGTACGGATCGTAACAAGTAATATAGTCGACCAATGAGTCCCGATATCGTTCCTATGAGGACTATTATCTAACAATTGATTAAATTATTTCTAATTTTAATTTGATCGAAAACAAATAATAAGGTTTGTGATTGACATCTAAATTATTCTAACAAAACTAAACTATCTAACATACACAATTTGTTGAATTTGGGTTTCAAAAGTATGATTGTGGATGCTAGGACTTACAATTTTACCTATGAATCTCTTTTAATTCGTCAATCAAGATTAATTACTATTGTAGTGTCGGTCAAATTCTTCTAAAATATTCAATTTACTATTCTCTAGTTCTCGTTAAATCTATTTAACTCATTCAACTTCATATTTCTATGTGAATCAATCTTAGTTAAACGAAATATTAATTTTAGGAATTCATCTAATGACTGCAATAATTAGTATATGTATCTCAACACGTTATACTAAATTACTGAATTTTACTGTGTCGTCTAAATCTAAAACTCACATTTCGATTCGTAATAGATTCACAAAATTATTGAATAATTGGCCAAAGAATTCAAAGCATTAAATTCATGAATAAAATCAACATGTATGCATTTAAAGAACTAAAATCTTGAATAAAAGAAATAAATGATCGCACATAGATTACATCGTTCGCCCTAACTATGAATTTAAGTACTCATAATAATGAAAGAAAAACAAAAGGTAAAGAGTTCATAGCCAGATTTTAAAATCTTGATCATGGAAAGAATTTGATTTTGCACCAAAAATTTTCTTCAACCTCAAAAGTCTTCGAACCCTAATTTTTACTCTTTGATCTTAATAATTATGTGATCTCCCCAAATTGTGTGAAACTCCCTCAAAAGTGCCAAAACTTGTATTTATACTCTTCTCTACGTTTGTGTCCAATGTAGGGTTTTGTTGGGCTTCAAAATGGGTCAAAACACACTCTAGATACATTCAGGCGGTCTCATGGCGCTACGGAGCCGCGGCGCTGCCTCTTAGAAAAATTTCAGCACTGTACTTCTTTTAGTATTTTTACTAAAAATAGCTCGTTTCCAATTCGAACGTTTACTAGGCCAAAAATGGGTCTCAATCTCCGGCTAAAAAAATTGAAATATCTTTGTGCGGTTGAAAATTGATTTGCAAAAATATTTATCATATTTCACTCATTGACTTTTAATTGCATTCAATTGACTCCTAGCATTTTCTATTCATCTTGAGTTTTGGCATAACTTTTGAGTATTTATACTTTAGTCCCCAAACTTTGGAACTTGCTCTTTATTTTTATTTTTATTTTTTTGCCAATTTTCACTTTGAAATCCACTTCCATTCATTGAATTTCACCTAATAACACATTATATTATAAATTGGGCTATAATTTCATTAAAAGAATTACGAAATGTTAATATTTTAGAGTCTGACTAAGTGTATAAAATACACTTATCACTGCTCCACAGACAACATTCACTTTTGCTTGTGGGATCACATTATTGGTTCCAGCCACGGCTATGGAAGTGTTGGTACAAGTGAGGACACCACCAAGTAAGTCAGCTTTTGCCAATGATACGGTGGCAAAAATTGTAAAGAGAGCGATGATGAGAAGTGTGGTGGAGGAAAAGGCCATTTTGCTCGAGAGGAAAATGTATTGATCAGTTAGTAATTTGTGCACTTATTCTAGAGCTTCATTACCTTGAGAATTTATAGGCGATTCAAGTAACTAGAGAGATGGAGGGGTTTTCAGTTTTCTTGAATTAAAATAACATATCATGTGTATCACCTTGTTTTCACTTTTCAATATATGTATATTGAAAATATCAAGAGAGGAAATCTGAACTGAATTTGTTTGTTTTCAAACCACACTTTGTTCAGCATGAGTTGCCCACTATCACATTTATCTAATTATCTAGGATTATTTTTAAGTTACAGAGCCTAATTATTGTAGTTGTACAGAGTCCGTATACGGATTGTTTAAGAATTTCGATTTAGAAGTTTCACATTTGTAATTGCAATTTTCTTAATTTTTCTTATAATAGGGAGCCGTCGTTGGTTTTGAATCATCATAAAAGAGATATGTTACAGAAAATAAGGTGTAAATTTTTGTGCTGTAAACTTCTTTTCATCATAGATTGTAGCGACGGACGAAGATGTGTCTCACATTGAGTTGAACATCTATAAATATTGTGTTTATTTTCTTTATTAGATTTTATTGCTCTTGATGGTATATAATTAATCTTTTTTTTTTTCTAATTCTCATCAACTACTCCTTGATAAATTTTAATCAACGACCTCCTTTTATGGCAGGCTATATGTATGCCATAAAAAAGAGTATTTACGGCGTTGGTAATGAACTTTTTACGGTATGCAAAAGCAAACTATGTTGTAGTGTGCACTCGATCATATCATTTGTAACAAGTGTGATTGAAACCCTTTAGTTTTGGTATGCACATGAAACCATATCAAAACATAAATTAATCTATCAAGAACTAGGATGATCCACTAGTTACAACTTACAACTAATTAATTAGGAAAATAATAATCTTAAAAATGCCTGATTAATATAAATTTCTAGCTGGTCCTAATTAAACTTGATAGCATGATTACGCAAGAATATATTTCTAGAAATGGATATTATTGGAAAGAATTGCCCTACCATATTTGAGTGATGACATAGAAAGAGTGTTGAGGATGTAATAGTGGCCAACAACATATCACCANGGTTTTGAATCATCATAAAAGAGATATGTTACAGAAAATAAGGTGTAAATTTTTGTGCTGTAAACTTCTTTTCATCATAGATTGTAGCGACGGACGAAGATGTGTCTCACATTGAGTTGAACATCTATAAATATTTCGTGTTTATTTTCTTTCTTAGATTTTATTGCTCTCGATGGTATATAATTAATCTTTTTTTTTCTAATTCTCATCAACTACTCCTCGATAAATTTTAATTAACGACCTTCTTTTACGGCAGGCTATATGTATGCTGTAAAAAAGAGTATTTACGGCGTTGGTAATGAACTTTTTACGGTATGCAAAAGCAAACTATGTTGTAGTGTGCACTCGATCATATCATTTGTAACAAGTGTGATTGAAACCCTTTAGTTTTGGTATGCACATGAAACCATATCAAAACATAAATTAATCTATCAAGAACTAGGATGATCCACTAGTTACAACTTACAACTAATTAATTAGGAAAATAATAATCTTAAAAATGCCTGATTAATATAAATTTCTAGCTGGTCCTAATTAAACTTGATAGCATGATTACGCAAGAATATATTTCTAGAAATGGATATTATTGGAAAGAATTGCCCTACCATATTTGAGTGATGACATAGAAAGAGTGTTGAGGATGTAATAGTGGCCAACAACATATCACCATTCTTCAACTAGTAGCTAGTGTTTGCTTGTTTTAATTAGTCCCTTCTCCGATTTTTTTTCTTTTATTGCATTCTGGTAAAGTCGAGTTCATCGCAAGTTGTTGATGATATTTCATAGATATAAGGTATGGGGAATCACCATAATACCATTTTTTCAAGAGTTTCTCAATATCCATTGTAGTTTTCAATATAAAAAGTGAAAAGTGAAACCTTACAAGTTGTTATTCAAGGATCAAGATATGGTATTATAACATTTCATGGAAGTAGGGCATTGTCTTTATATATGGACAACAAACATACGGATCAATACTCATTACCCAAAAATCCCTACTTTCTTCTTCATTTCCCTATAAATATGGTTTGTATCCTCTTGATTACAAGCGCCACCACCACCACCACTAGAAGAATTAGCTTATATTATAAGAAATGGCCTTTCATTCTCATTTCTTCTCATAACTAATCTCCTCTCTATCGCATTCACCGTGTCCTCGGCTGAACTCCTTGGCGTTGGAATATTGAGTGGTGTAGTTACTTGTACCAACACTTCCGTGGCTGTAGCTGGAACATACAATATGATCCCACAAGCAAAAGTGGATCTTGTATGTGGAAGCGGATCTGTTTCGCAGGTTGTAAAATAAACTATAACCAAATGTCGAAGCTTATACTTCCATTTTCACGTCAGTGGATACTATTTTAAACGACCCTGGAAAATCATTCCTTTTGGTGACCCTACCGACCAACTCATGCATATTCAACATCCCCAATGGTGTTCTCAGAATACCTATTGTTGTGCTTAGCACTGTTGATGCCTTGGTTGAGCATTTGCTGAAATTAAGTCATAATCAGTGCAGCCTGTTAGCCTTATATAATATTATTGCATAATATTTAGTTTCTTTCTTTCATAGGTTTCCTTTTTGTTTACTTTTCTTGTAATATATAAACTTGTGTATTTCATTAAAAAAATCTAACTTTTGACAGCTCAATATATTATTAATTTTTCCACTCTCTCTCTTCTTCTTCTCTTATCTTTTCTTCTCTTTGAATTGAATTACTATATTGGTTCAAGGTAGCTTATGTTGTTAATATGGTATCGGATCCTATAGTTGAGTGAAACTTGTGAAATTTCTGATAGTAATATGCTGGAAATCCAAGCAGAAACCAGGCATAATTGCAATTGGAGGCAAATTGGATTTCTGACAATTGGAATTGGAATGGAACAAAACAATTGAAATTGTTTGTTATTTAAGGAGATACACGCAGGCACAGAAAAAAGGGGGGATTAGACAGAAAAAAAAAAAGAGAGAAGACGGCAGACAGAAGAGACACGGTCGAAATTGAAAAAAAAAGGAGAAGACGGAACACGGGCAGAAATTGACGAATTAATTCCAGATTTTTTTTGTACAAAATGTAGTTTGTTCCTTGGTAAATTTCTGATCTTTTGGTAGTATTACTTTGGTTATATGTGTACTGTGCAATATATTACGATTGTAGTTTTTGGTGGTACGTTGGTTGTCATTGGTTTTCCTTAGAATTGAGTGATTTCGTTGATTCGTAGTTGATTATTTGTTGACTTTATAATGGCAACTGAAAGAGATGATTCACTTTAATCCATTAGTGTCAGATTAAATGGTAAAAATTACTCATATTGGAGTAACATGATAAGAAATTTTCTAAAAGGGAAAAAATTGTGGGGCTATGTTAGTGGAACTGTTGCGAAACCCAAGAACATTGTTGAAAATTATGTAACAGAGTTGGATAATTGGGAATCAAACAATGCGAAAATTCTTACTTGGAATCATAATTCTATCGAGTAATCCATTGGTACATAATGGCAAAGTTTGAAATAGCAAAGGAAGTATGGACATCCTTTTGATTACTCCTCATTAAGAGTCTTTGACTATATTTGCTTTGTTTTTCGTCCTTAAATCGAATGTAGTAAGTTGACATCTCGCTCTGTCATCTGTGTTTTCTTGGGTTATGGGCAAGGTCAAAAGGGTTATTACTATTTTGACCCCATTAATAAAAAAATAAATATTTATAATCATGTCGTGTCTCTTGAGCACATTCCATTCTTTCTCCCTCTGATAATACTCATGACGTGATTAAAATTGATCTCATTCGTATTGATCCACTCTGTGATCATATTGACGACCACTTTTCCATACCCCATGTACTGTTGATTCTTCATGTCCTATAGGTATACATGCATCGGCTTAGGATACCCATCCTCCTTCTATGGCCTCCCAAGCACCGTCTGAGATCGTTGATCCAACTCGTGCTCACTCCCTTCCTCAATATTCTCACGTATTCGTAAGTCCACTCAATTACCTGATTTTGTTTATTCTTTTTATTCTGAGTTCTTTTGTTATTTTCTAACCTCCATACAATGTGCCTCCCAAGCACCGACTGAGATCGTTGATCTCTCCTCTCTATGTGCCTGGGTGCATATAAGAGGGGAAGAATTTCTGACATTGAAGCCAAATTAAGCGAAGTAGCCAATGCTTAAATGTTAACATATATGATGAAACAAATAAATTGTCTGGAACACAATCTGTTCTGTGAACAACAAGAAACAAGCAAATAGACAAACTCACAGTATTTGGCAATGTTGGAAGGTAATCCTCTGAAGCCAAATAGTCAGCATCCTCTATTTCCCCAATATGAATTGCAACAGAACCATCATTCGGCTTCTCTGGCATGATCATCCTAGTCCGTGCCTTTGGAACAAGTGGAAAACCATTACCTGACAGACGGTGAAAGGATCAATTCACCATCACAAAATGCTACCCGATCAGGAATTTGCAATCAACAAACCTTGAAGAACGCGTTCCGTCTGAAAAAAGTTTAAGATCCTTGTCTTGGGAACATTCATGTTCCCACCTACAAGGGACCTTGATAATGGCATTTTACATGTTTCATCTTTCAAATTCTCATTATTTGAATCACTGGAAAGATGAATCAGCAGCTGTTGAGAAGAAAAAGTATTTGGTTTCCTGAGAGGATACTGATCAACCTTGTTCTTGTTCTTTTTGTTGTTAAGTCGATACCTGAAACAGAAAAAGAAACGAAATGAGCAGTCGAGAAATAAGGACCTGTTCAACATGATATTCAAGGAAAAATCAAGATAACCCAACATTTTTTGATAAATTATTCTCCCTAGACAGATCCACTTGGGAACTTCTCACGAAAGGCAATATTAAGTTATACTAATTATACGGGAGGAGCTATAATGTTCTATTCAACTCGCATTACACAGAAGTCTAATTGGTTTGGGCTCTTTTTAATTACTTTGCACATATAATTGACAAGTCAGAGCCCCATTAACCAAGTCTTCAAGCTTTTATACATACTAGATTTGAAAGTAGATGAGCTTTGACAACTTATATAAGGAGTTCACAGAGGTACTTTCATCCAATATATGTGGTACAAGTCTAAAAATAATGGCATTCTGTTGACAGGAATACCTCGAAGTCACCATTTCAATCTTCGAGAATCTTTCTAGTATGGCTTGGTCGGCCAATTGAGCTCCAACAGGACTGTTTGCATTTATCATAGCATTCATATTACTAACACTAGCTGGAGAACCAACTCCGATAATTGCAGTGGTTTTTGAATTGGATCTACGTTTTGCAGCAGCTTGTGCCTGGTTTTGCCGTTGCATTGAATCATTCACACTGGAAGTCAAAGACATGGTGCCACCAACACCAATGGGAGGAACTGATGTCACTGCAGACTTCTCCTTTTGGGATGAGACAAGTCCACTAGTCACAACGCCTCCAAATTGAGGTCCTATTGAACTGCTCGAGAATTCTCCAGATTTTGATGACAAGGGAGATTGAGGTAAGCCTCCAGCAGAAACACGAGGACTTTGAACTAGTTTTCTCTTCTGGAAATCCTCCTTTCTAGAATTATTATCAAGAGGCTGACCAAGACTATTCCATGGAGTCTGTGGGAAACCAGCTCTCCCAAATTGCTGTGGCATTCTTTGCTGTAATCGTGACAGCGAGGAATCAATATGGGTTATTCCTGATTCTG
>CAIGRB010142897.1:20112-32052 GCA_903798255.1 Fraxinus quadrangulata | reverse complement strand
GATTTTTGTGGTGGTGGTTGTGATGGCGGATCTGGTAGTTGGGTGGTGGTAGTGGTAGTGGTAGTGGTGGTGGTGGTGGTGGAGTGGAGTGGTGTGGTGTGGTGTGGTGTGGAGTGGAGTGGAGTGGAGTGGAGGGGAATGGCGATGATGATGTCCATGGAGTGAGAAATGGGTCTTGGGAGGCTTTTGGGATAGGAGAGAATGGACTGCAGATTCTCTGAGAATCGAAGACGATATTTTTTTATTAATCTTCAATGATTCTATTGTTATTTTAATGGAAGCTATTTTGGGGAAGAGGGAATTAGAAGTTTCGATTTTGAGTAAGTGGTAATTTTATTGAAATATCCGAAAAGGAAAAGCATCAATACATATGTAAAGGAATCATATTAGTTCAGTAATATAAAATTATACATTTTTCACTTCACCCTTGCTTTAAATAAGTTGATGCTTTACATGAAAGTGTTACAGGAAGTCTGATAGTCAGTTATTGCTGCATTACAACATGGAAAGCGAGCTGAGGGGGCATGCTGAGGAGTAGAAGTATGATGATTGTCATTGCTTGGAATCTATAATGCACGGACACTTCTACTAAGGCGACCTGTCTAGGTGTCATGTAGAGAGCAGTTCAATAATCAAATTTAATTTCCACTTAAATAAGGCATCTTAATTGCAGGAATCCCTCAGCTCACTTCATAGGCTTAGCATTTCCCATGTTGCCAATAGCCTCAACATATAGTAAGCAGCAGCTGGCTTTAAATGAAGTATAAGATGTGCTACATGCTTTCACTGATAAATCAAACCTAAGATCTGCATTACTTACCGAGAATAGAGTTTCGGATGCTCTATCGTATGGGTGCAAAAACTTTGGAACATCAACAGGAGTCTGATGACTCTGGTCATTCTGAAAATTTGAAATAAAATTGAAGTCAACACCAATACGCAAAGAGCTTCCCACAAATTTCGTTTTCTAGCATGGACAGATTTATTAATTTTATTTCACCATTTCACGTGATTATAAACACACCTCCACTGGCTTCCCGATTGAGTATCCGTCTGGGAAAAGGCTAAGAGTAAAGGACACATCATTATCTGTAAAAAAGGGGATAAAAGGTTTGATAATCAGAAGAAAAACCTGACATACTTGGAACCAGAAAGGTAAGGAAAATGTCATTTCCAAATGGACCTAAAGAAAAATACTTTGGAAACTAGTACTTACCGGAGATTTCAGTAACACCACTTCTTACCAGCTTCTACCTGTAACTCAAAAATACAATTTATCATCATAAAATAGATCAACTTTTTGCAAGAATATGAAGTTCAAACAGATAAATTCAAAGTTTCGCATAAAAGTTTAATCTTTGAGGATCTAAATGAACAAGTTTCTTTGCAAACTAAGCTAAAGCTTAAATAATAATAATAATAATAATAATAATTTTTGTTCCGGCAATTTATTATCCAAAATCAACGGCAAAAGACATTGTCATGGTCCTGAACAGATTTTTCTTTTTCAATTTTCTCAATATTTGATCATTTGTATTAAAAATCAAAGATAAATCCATATCGAGAAGGCTAAAACCTAAAGAATTGATTACAAATCCATATCCAGAGCAAAAAATCAACAAAGCTTAAAAACCTTAACGGTGACACCATACATTATAAATACATTTAAAAAAAAAAAAAAAAAAAACTCAACAGAAATCTGCACTGGATTAAAATAAAAAATTCCACAAAAAAAAAATATAAAGAGTGCAAAACTTGGAACGAGGTTAAGTTCATTCTACAAAGCCTCTATATGTATCTGCTCCGACCATAATTCAATTGATGCCAAACCATCAAACTTTTTTTAATTATATGTATTACCGTGAGATTTCGGGTGGAAGTGAAATTGGTATCGCTCTTCTTAATTGAGGATGAAATTATGGTGTCTTCTTCTCCTCCTCCTCCGACGGGAGTGTCTAATTCGAGCGGTATGGGGCGGAACCTCTTACCGGTTTTGGAGACCTTAAATGAAACCCTCATTTCCCGATCAATTGATCTCTCACAAATCAAATTCAGACGAATATGTCAGAACTGAATGTATGCAAATTGATATTGTGAAAGAGAAGCTAACAGAGTGAAGAGCATTCGTTCTTTTACGTATATGGAAAATAACAGTATGTCCTCAATCTATTGATCACATTATCTTTTGGTCCTCAATCTAATCTTTCATGGATGGTTTTCTTATGAGTAACACTATCTATCTAATCATCAATCTATATAATGCATTTTTAATGCATTTTTATGTATTGGACAGTATAACAATTACTCAATTGTCACATAAAGCGAAATTATCTAAACTCTAGATAAATTTTATTATTATTTTCCTCTTTAAATTATTATCAAGTGGTATACGATTCACACATGTTCAATGTTTTTGAAATTAAAAGCATGTCCCATTATAGAAATAGTCTATTTGCTAGAAAAGGCAACAAGTCTGGGTGGCCTTCTTGGTCTTGTCCTGTCGGAAAAAGTACGGGAAAGATTAAAATATTTTCTTCTACTATTTTTACTATTATTTATTTTTAAAATATGATTTAAATTTAACAACATAAAAAGTTAGGAATAGGTTCGAGACAAGGACTATGTTCCTCTTTCATGTCCTTGTCCCCCCATTGTCCACAAGATATAGCATTTCATCGGAATACATCCAATCTTTTCACCGTAGTTAGTGCTTTTGCATTGATGCATTATAAAGCAATGCATCAAATTACTAGAAGTCGAATTTTATTTGAACTACTAAAATTTAACAAATCAAAATATCGAGATAGGCATAAACATTAATGAAGAGTGTTTTATATTGCATAAAATGTATATTGACTTATTAATGCTAAATATATCACTAGAATCATCCATACGTGATGTGATATTAAAATATAAGACTAAATTAAGAATGTCCCGTGTTACATTTAATTGGTTTTAGCATTTCATCTTCCTATCCTATTACTTAGGGGTTGACTCCACTGAGAACATATAGCCCCTATTTGACACCTATTTTGGGTTTTTAAAAAATTTTGGAATAGTGATTGATGGAAGATTGTGTGGTTAAAAAGTGAGGAGAATTTTTGGGTTTATGTGTAATATTATTTTATTGATAAAATATGTTATTGAAATGAAAAATGAGAAATAGAATGAAAAATAGAATGGGTTTCAAACAGGGGCATAATCCATATTTGATAGGGATTAAAATCTAATTTTAAATTAAGTCAAAGTCAACAATAATTTTTAATTATATATTTCATGGATTTCACAATTTTTTAACCACACATTTAATCGACTTTTATCAAAATCTATCAAAAAACTGATTTTAATCCTCACAAAAACAAGAGCATAGCATTATTTATATTGATTATATTTTTCCAACTTGTACATTAATCGTCTTTCTTCAAATAATAAATTAAAAAAAATCAATAATTTATAATTTATAAGTTTTATCTTTAGTTAGGTATTAACATACATTGCATTTAAAGGTACTCGCGGACTTTACTTGTCTCACATTTTCGACATCAATTTTTCATTAATTAGTTGTCTTAGATGATGACTTTCGTCCAAATACTATATTAAAAGGGCGTAAAAAGACCTTTTGCCCCTCGCATTTTAATAAGCAAAAAAAAAAAAAGTGCGATTAGATATTTGCATCTTATTTTAAAGCAAACTTAACAAATATTTTGGATGATAACTTTCGTCGAGAACAATATCTACTCATTAATGAAATGTTGGAGGTTAAAAAATGGGGACATAAGTGCGACATTAAGTAAAGGTCAAGAACTCTATGCAATTAAAATGTTGTATATTTATTTAAAAAAGTAATATTAACCTACCATTTCTATTACATACATGACATTTTAACTACCGTTCAAGTCCTCAAATTTTGCTTATTGTCGCACTTATCAACGTGCTTTGAAATGAGTAGATATTTTGTCAAAATTTCGTTTTTGTCGTTTATTTTGATTATATAAAATTTTGAAGGAAAAGTAAGTCTTTTGATGCCATACTATCGTGTTTGGATGTAAACTGCTATCATAGATAAAATATTAATTAATTAATAAAAGGTTGATGACATAAAGTTGCACCCTCCAAACCTTTCAATACATTGCAAGTTTTTTCCTCACCTTTCATTTGTTCATTCGTGGTCCCAAATATTTCAAGTGTATACGTATGGAGTCCAAATGGATGGATACTATCCATATTTATGTTAGTTGACCAAAAATTTTGTTTGACCACATTTTTAATATTTTTATAAAAGGTAAAATAGTAACTTTATATTTACTGCATTAAGCAGTTAAAATAATTAAATAAATAAAAGAAAAGAAAATTGTATATTCTTCACCCATCCAAAACTAGAAATCTCTACACGTACCATCGATCCATCTCATAAAAACACCGTCACAATCGCCACAAGCACTTCAGCCATTGCCACCACCAACACCGTCATTAGTTGCCCACCTAATCACCTACTATCACCAATGGATGCTCAAACCCAAATCCAAAATCACACCAAAATTGACATAACCACCGGCACCATCGCCAACACCACCGTAACCATAAGAACCAATTCCATCGTCACCACTGACATAATCAATTACCCCATCTCAACCAACCACTAAACTCCCTTCCCGCCCTTGAAAAATTCAGAAAGTCTCCCCCACCCACCCCAATCCCCATCGGTGGCGGTGATTGAATTTAAATAATTTCTCATTTTGGGTGGAAGGTTGGGGGGAAGAAGACACAACTTTCTTTTTTCTTTATTTTTTTGGTTTTTAAATTTAATTATTTTAATTGTTTAATGTGATAAATAGAAAGTTACTATTTTGCCATTTTTAAAAATATTAAATATACGACCCTCAATTTTTTGGTCAACTAATAAAAATATGGATAATTGCCATCCATTTAGACTCCAAATGCATGTACTTGAAAAGACCGTGATTACCCAAATTCCAAACTGGGGATATTGGAGAAATATTTTTGAACAATTATACAATTCCTAGTTATCTTTAGGTTATTATTATTATTATTATTATTTTTTTTTTTTTGGTGAAAACGTCTTCAATTATGCACTTTTCCCCTCTTTATTAGTTTAATTAAATTTTCTTTATAGTCAAATTGAAGTGGTGCGTCCATCTCACTCATAAAACTAGATTAATATATAGGTAATTTTTCTCCGACATTAAGTCCTTGTTTGAGTCATATTATCCAAAAATTCATTTTTTCAAATTCATTTTCAACTACACATTTTCTAATAAAATATTTTATATGTATACTCAAAACGTTTCCCTATTTTTTAATCACATTTTCTTCCAAAAATCACTGTTATATAACTCATTTTAACATAAAAATTAGGCTCAAACAAGGGCTAACTTTACAAGTAGATCTGCATTAAATTAAAATAAAGTTATCAATCTAGAAATTTTTTATATAACTCTAATAAGTTGTTTCTGTATAAATTATTTTCTTGAGATAATGTGTACTTGTTTGACACAATTTATTTAAAAGTTATTTTTTAAAAGTTTATTTTCAACCGCATACTATCTCAATAAAATAATTTTACGCTTCAAAAATCTCTCCCAAACAAATTGGTTTGGATAAAAGAAATTTAATAAACTTTGATAAAAGTTGGTGAAATGTATAATTAAAAGCTGATAAAATTTTTGAATTTCATGAAATATGTAGTTAGAAATAAATTTGAGAAAAATAACTTCAAAGAAACTAGTCAGAAGTGATCGTGTATTGCACGTTATTTTGAAATACTTTTTAAGTATTGTAAAAATAATATTTGATACCAATTTGTTGAGAGAATTTGATGAGTCTCAAACGAATTAAAGAAAATAAAATTTAGAATAGAAATTTAAGAGAAGAAAATTGTATTCTAAAAATTCAATTTCTATAATTCAAATTTTTGTGATGATGAAATACTACAAATGACCAATTTTTTAATATTGAATTTGGTACATAAGAATTAATTGTTAATACATAAATTTAAATACCTATTAAAATTTCTAGATACATGAGTATGAATAAATTCATTTATAATAATTTAGATTCGTGTAAATCAAGATTCATTGAATTTAGATTAATGTGAATACTAATTAATTGAGAATTAATAACATGAAAATCATATATAACAAAAATTTTGTAGTATTTATTACATATTGAAAATTGAAAATTAAGATATTATTGAAATAATTGAATTATAATATGGTTAAAATAGTCCAAAAAATGATTCTTACTCGATACATGACAATAATTTTACAATATTTATTACATATTGAAAAACAAAATTTGAAATAACTGAATAGTAGTATGGTTAAAATCGTCCAAAAAATAATTCTCACATGACGTGATATATAATATATTATAGATGAGAACCAAACTTAGCCCTGGTTTGAGTCTCATTTTATCAAAAAATTATTTTTTCAAAATTCACTTTCAACCACATTTTTCAATAAAATAATATTTTATGTAAATTGTAAACTTTTTATTTTTATTTTTAACCACACATTTTTCAAAAATCACTATTTAAAAATGCATTTTTTATCTCAAAATGGGGCTCAAATACGGGCTTAATATCAAATGAAATGAAAATAATTCTCCTTTTTTACTCATAAGCAACTATGTAACATTTATTTGACTTTAATTGATTTGACATTTTAAGACCGGTTATTATTGTGTAAAATGATATTTTAAATAATGATTTTTGAAAAATATATAATTAAAAAGTGAAGAAAATATTTTAGATTTACGTACAAAATATTTTATTGCGTGAATCTTAAATTATTTTGTTTTAAAGATAGTCAAACAAGAGCTAACGATCATCTTATACTTCCTACGTCCGATAAAAATAAACTTGCTCTCTTTTTCATTTGTCCCAAAATATAGACCACTTTTCTAGTTGGGGATATAATTAATTTCTTCATATGCTTGTCTTATTATTAACAAATATAAACTACTCTTATTTAAATCATTATATATATAGAAAGAATATAAATAAATTTATATTTCCAACTATATTAATTACATTTTCTTATTTTGTGTGAAAATGAAAACGAGTCTATTTTTTTAGAACAAGGGGAATATTTAAGACGACAAAGTCCTTAAATCCCAAGGATAAGCATCGCTACCGAAACGAATTGTAAGTACACGGAGTCTACATAATGAGACCATTTTCGTTTCAAACGGCACTAGCTTCCTATATAACCAATACATGCATACATAACATGCAACAAAACTACAAGGCAAGCATATAAAGTTGGGGAACAACCCAAAACATAAATATTAGAAACCCATCCTACAAAATTTAAATTCCAAATGGGTACTCGAAAGGATCTTTACATGATATCAATCTTGTTACATCATTGGTAGTACATGAGCTGCGGAGCAGCAGCGACATTCTGGAAACCACCATCGTAGAAGGCTTGGCTAGCACCAGCACCCAATCCCAAAGATGCTTGCTTCAGAGGATGTTGCCCCTGGGAGTGCATGAATGCATGTACGCCACCCATCTTGGTCATTGCAAGTTGCCGTTCATAAGCCAGAAGGTCTGTGGATGGAAAGCCTGTAAAAGGTGCAGGTGCAGGTGCCGGTGGTGGGAGCGGGTTTGAGCTCGTTCCAGGCGGAGTTGGCTTGTTGCCCCATGAACACTGCAGGCATTTGAAAAACACTGATGAGGTCAAGCTAAAACTATAAATGAACAATCTAAGCCTTATTCCTAATTTGGGTTGCTAAACGAATCTTTTTTCTCCATTCATTTGGTTAATCGCTGCCAGATGATGAACAAATTAACATTCCTCACCTTTTCTTCTCAAAAATCAGATTATTTTTCCTTGTCAACAATAGCTTTTGACGAGGAAAGTTATCTGGCAAAATATCCTTTCCAGCTGAATATCTATTCCCTTGCTATATAAGCAAGCATCTATGAAGGCAATACCTTGATTTGTTTTCCAAAGAGAAATGATTGATTATTTCCCAGTGAAATGGCCATAGCGGCCTCTGCATGGGTACTGTATCTTACAAAACCAAATCCTTTGTCACGCTGAACTCGAACTTCCTCGATTGCTCCAGCACCAAGGGAGTGGAAATGGAGATGGAGGTCAACCTGGGTAACCTGGTAAAGCAAATGCAAGGAAAAATGCATGAAGAAGATTATTAATTCTTGGGTGGGGTGGAGGATTAAGAAGCTCTGTGAGCATAAATGTCTATGTAGGATTTATCAAATATTCCAAGGGTTTACCTTTTACCAACTTGAAAAGAAAACGTTCTTTGTAAATAAAATCCTTAAAAGGAATACACAAGCCATGTGAGCTACTCAGAGTGAGACATCACATAGAATCAGAATTTTCTTACCTCTGGAGCAAGATTACCAACATACACTGTGGTGTATTGAGGGTTATTATCGGGGATATCACTATTTGTTGCCTCTTTAACATCTTCTGTAAAAGCAAAAGCCAACAAATATGATTATTTTTATCTCAATGGCCATCAACTAGTAGTAATCAATAATACTCTGTAAGTTAATCACACCTGAAGCATAATTCTCAGAGAGAAATGGAACATAAGAAATTACAATAACTCAAATCCAGATTCTCTTAAATAAATTCAAATTGCAAGGCCTCAAATTACTTAGTTCCAATCAATGGCTACAATTCAGTTTTTTCTACGAGACCATATTTTACATGTTTCTCATAATTCTTCCAGTCATTTTTTCTTGCTCACCTAAGGTGCCATTCATTAGTTCCACTACACTTTGGGCATCCGAATTCTGCTTGTCATCACTGGTACCAGCACCTTTTGTGGCCCAATTGCATCGTATCTGCCTGCTGCCAAGCCATTTTCCTGAGTAGTAGTCAGAGAGAATATTAGAGAGTAAATTACCTATTCTTTTTGTTTGTGATAAGTAATAGGATAGGGGCACGAAATTATTCGTACTGAAAAATGAGAAAAGTAATATAAGTTTGTAGAATAGTTCTTCGACGTCGTATTCATTTTAGAATATAAATACAAGACATTTCCACATTTTCTCTAGCATAATTGGCTTCATATCCCTGCTATCCCCTACAATAACTAAAATACAACTAGAAATAACATCTCACCACTGATTACATTTGACTAAATCAAAATTAAATAAAACATAACGTTACAAATTAAATAAATTGAAGATAGTGGAGTTAATGGAGAAATTAGTACTCCTTAGTTTTAGGTGAAAGTGCTAACATTATTTTGTATATAAACTTTAAGCCATCAATGAATACTTATGAATAAAATATTTTGCAAACGTATTGTTTGTTCAGGGAGGCTATTGCTTCCTCGAAAACCAATATGCGAGGTCCAGGTTTCCTCGAATTAACCTATCCATTTCAGTAATTATTTTCTATTTTGATTTAAAATCGTTAGGAGTAAACCGTGATCATAGCATTTGTATCAGAGCCAGCATGTACGGATTGCAGGAACGAGTGTAGCGCTCGGAAAAGACGGCGAAAACTATGTCTAACTGTCAAAGAGAACTTCAGTCCAAGATGAATGAGTTCTTTGAGACGTTAGATATTCAGTATTTTTCTTTATCATGCAACAAAGATACTAAACGTGGATCTGAAAATTTCAAGGACTTGAAGCATGCACAACAAAGTAGCAGAATAGTGATTCTGCCTTCTACAGTGTAAACACCAAGATCCATTTCTTATGACGTCGAGCATGTAAGAAATCAAACATCGGCTTCCACCAAAAGATTTGAAGACGGAAAATTATTGCTAATCTTGGATGAGATTTGTATGAAACAACATTCTTCATCATTGCAACCAACTGATGTGCAAAAAGGATAGAAAAATGTCAGCCAAAAATGTTTCTGTAGCCTAGGAAATGGGCATCCATATTCAGTGATCTTCTAGAAGCATTAAGTGCTCAAAAATTGGAGAGAATAAAATAGAAGAAACTGATTTCAAGATGAAGGCTAAACATGAACATAGACAAAATCATGACATATCATCCATCTATCAAGTGCCATTATAAAAAAGAAGAATAAGGTTGAACTAATGTAGCATCTACAACAAAGATTTAACGTCTTTTTACATTTGATCATAAATGGAAAACATAGAAAAGATGTGACAATTTTTCTCAAAATTCACCCTCGAGGACAAAGGTGTCGTTAAGGGGTAGGTATGTCATGATTTTTACTTTTTATTTCATTTTTATGTTTTATAAATTTTGAGTTAGTGGTGGGTTGTTATTTGTAATTGTATTGTAGTTATTGTAGGAGACAGTGGGGATACGGAGCAAATTAGGTCTCCTTAGTTTTAGGTGAAAGTGCTTGCATTATTTTGTATTTAAGCTTTAAGCCGTCAATGAACTTGAAAACCAATACTTTGGATGTCCAAGTTTTCTCAAATTAAAATATCCATTTCGCTAATAGTTTTCTATTTTATTTTAAATTCATTATGAACACACCAACTTAGTAACATAATGCTATAGAATTTCCAGGTCATGATGCTAAAAAAATTGTGCAATGACAACTTATGAAGAGAGATTGATGACAATGTTCTCACCAGTTAAATCATTTATTGCACTTTGGGCATCCTGAACCAAAATAAATAAATAAAAAAATTGAATTTGAGTAGAAGTGTATGCAAAACAAACACAATTAAAACGCAAGGAAACATACCTGCTGATTTCGGAATGAGACAAATCCAAACCCCCTGGAACGTCCAGTCTTTTGATCCCACATAACCCTAGCATCACTGTGAACAAACGAGACAATAATCATTTTTTAAAACAAACACAACAATTCATTAATCAGACAGCAATGCTAAACTACTTTTTAACCAAAAAATTCAGTGCAAGGGGAAAGACCAAGTTTGAACTCAGTTTTTACCACTATACGGAAGTTAAATCAAGAAAGAGATTGTGGACAAGGAAAGAGGAAGAGAGAGTGAGGTGCTTACGAACAACTCAGGTAAACAGAAAAGCATGCACACAACATGGCATCGGTAACTTCGGGGCTAAGATCACCAACAAAAATGTTGTAGTGGCCTGCATAAGAGGTATAAAATAATAAACCCAAAATCACAAGACATGAACTTGTTTTGCTAAGCAACTAAGAAACATGGTAAAAAGACATTATGAGGGACCTACTTGATGTGTCCTCTTTCTGACCACTGACATATGCCCAGTTGACTTTAATAGGCTGCCCAAACCTGGAAATCACAGAATAAGATATTAATGTATATGACATTAGAAATTAAATCTACGATAAGAGGGATAATATATAGAGCTTCCTGTTATCCATGAGAAAAGGGAGAAGGCTTCCTACTTACAGATGCCTTCCATTAAGGGTAAAAATAGCAAGGCTGGCTGATCTACGATCAAAGTAATGAATAAACCCATAGGATGACTGCACAAAGCACAAAAAGAAGATAAACCAACAATATCTGAAGGGGTAAAAATCCATATCAGCTCATAGTCACATAATCATGGGAAACAAGATGCATGTCAACTGTACCTTTTCTTTTCTAATAAGCTTGCAGCCTTCCACAGGACCAGTACTTGCAAAAACCTCTTGAAGAAGTGGTTCAGTCACCTGTGTGTGAATGTTCCCAACATACCTGCATTTTCTCAAAAATAAAAATCCTATGTGTTTAAAAAGAAAATAAAATAAAGAAAAATGGATGAATCTGTAAGAATCTCCTCAAGATATTACAACATGAGATGATAATGGCTAAGAAAGCACCTTGGAAATTCAAACATATGAAAAATGACAAGAAAATTCGTACAAGAAAATAGAGAAGATCTATAAAGATTAAAGAGACCAACAATTTACTTAGATTAGGTTTAGGTATAGTGAGGTTAATAGGTCACAAAAGGCATGCAGCAGAACATTAATAGGAATTTGATCAAACCAAAACACATTTGTGTGTGTGT
>CAIGRB010142897.1:6874-17985 GCA_903798255.1 Fraxinus quadrangulata | reverse complement strand
CCCATTCAACACAAATATTGCTAATAATTGTATACATAAGTATTTGCAAAAACTCATGAATAAAGCCAATGTGGAGTTAATTCTTAAAACTGGTACAACAATGATCCACACTTTGATTTCCCATATAGGCTCCACCACTTCCATGCATCAGCGAGAAGAAGATTAGCACAAACCATATTCAAAACAAGAACTATTCATTATATATTTCTATCTTGTAGAACTTGATTTCGAAAAAGAGAGAGACATAAGTAATTTGACATTCTAGCAGACGATATTTCCAGAATGCTGCAACCGCGATAATATTTGTGGTTAGCTCAGCATGACCTCAAAAGAAAATGTAGAACTGGAAGTCACTAAAATACACATCAATCCATATCGAGGAAATCCATCCGCTTTTTCATAGTACCCTTGAGATCTGAAGCCACCTCTTCTGCTTTCTGTGCCTGATAGGAACAGAAAAACACGCGGCTAAAACAGCTGAAGTGCATGATTAAATAAACATAAAAATGGAAATCAATCGTATGGGAAATTTTTCAGGAAGAAAAGAAATGCACGAGCATAGTGGGTGTTAAGAATCAACATTTCCACACGAGTCACATATTATGCCACTTTTTAATTAAATCGTCCTTTCAAAAAGGTAATTTAATATGTTGCTTTTGGCTCAATTCACCTCTACAGAAATCAATCATCACACAGTCGGCATTTCCATTGATATATGCACTAATAAAACATCACGAACTCTTACCCTTTTTATCTCATCCACTGAAACACGAGTCATGTGTGGGGGAAGTTCTTCTTTCTCCAAATCCTAATCAATCACATCTGATTAATAAAATAACCCAAAAGAAAGTAGAATACTAATAAGCCCTTGTTTGGCTTTGCTAAAATCATATTTTTAGTTAATGAAATGTGTGATTGAAAAGTTGAAAAAAAAAAAAAAAAAATTGTGCATCCCAAGAAATGTGTGGTTGAAAATGAGTTCGATGAAAAATGACTAAATGAGTGTAGAAAAGGGGGCCAAACAGAGGCTAAAGGTTACTGACAAAGTAAAACAACGCATACCAGCTCGCCAATCAACACTACATTTTCCCCACGGATTATGTATAGACCTAATGGGATGTCACAGTAAAGATCACCAACAATTACGCGCTCACATGCACCTTCTAGAACAGCATTGGCTATAAATTAGATGATCAAAGTCAGTTAAACACTCGATAACAAATAATATAGGTGAATCAAACGACTGATATCAATAAATGTGAAAATCATTACCAAATTGATCAAAAGACCGGAGAGTCCCCAATAATTTCCGTCCATCTCGCAGCAAAACAAGGAGTTTCTCTGGGAAATATCAAGCGTAAGATAGAAAATGTGCACCTCCCAATCTGAGCCAATGTAAACTTTAACCGTATTTGCACATAATAAATCCTGAACATTTTACCAATGAACAAGCCTATATATTTGCCCGAGAGTCAAACTCCATGCAAAAAATTTTGTTCTTCACAAGGCTTCTAAATTTCTGATTATATGCATCAATTTCACATCATAAACTTGATTCTAATTATATGGCCATCACACTGATATGAAAATTGGACAGACTTGGATTTGGTTTTATTGTTTACTTTACTCTTACAGGTTTCATATGGAAAAACAACAAAGGAAAATATCTAACCAAAATTCTTGCTAACATATCAAAGAAAAAACAGGATACCTCCTCCAAAGATAAGACTCAGAAACCAACTATTTCAGAAAATCTATACATCAGCATTCATTTACTCACACGAATACAAAGCCACGATGGCATTAAGAATAAATCTCCAAAAGGAACATGAAAACCTCTGATAGAAATAGTGGTAGTTATTTCCTGTTAATCTAAAAGAGAAGGCAAGCTATACGAAGGTTGGTAGCTGCTATAATCTTCCTGGTGTAGAGCTTATCAACCAGCACTGATGATGGAAGTAGCAATTGCCAATACACCTTTGTGGCTGGGCAAGTTCAGTATCAAGGGCAGCTGCCAAGCCTCGCCTGAAATAAATAAGAGTTGACCTAGAGGCTGCATTTTTGGGGCTCACCTAGATTTCAAGAACATATAGTGGCTGCCTATTTCGTTGGGCAACAATTATACCCTTAAAGTATGACCTTGGTGAATAAAGCTTCAGGGACAGGTACTATAAACGGTATAGATGGTTACAATGTCCTCCATTAACTACGGAAATTTAAAGGGAAAGTGGAAAACGTCCCCTCAATACGAGAGAAATGTTTTGTATACACCGCCACTATAGTTAAAGGTGACATTCTCAATTTAAGGGTGAGACTCTAAGCTTTTACACAACTATACTTAGACTGATTCTCAAGCCTTCTATGCAAGTTCTTTGTTGTCGAAACTACCATTAGCGGAGGGGGAGAGGCGGAATGAACATCAACCCCAAATTGCATTAAAACTTGAAGAAAAAGATTCCACCAAGAACATCAAGAACCAATGGCACAGTTTATCATAAATAAAAATATCACCCTAAAACGACCAAAATTTCGGTTTCAATTATCAAGAAATACCCAAACGCACATTAGATTTATCGTTCCAAATTTAGATTATAAAGAAAATCTGGAAAAAAAATCAAGAAAAACTTACTGTCAAGATAGTTGGCAAGAGAAGTAGAGAGGTAAATATCTTCTGCGCCTGCCCAAGACATTGATGAGTTCACAAAAAGACTTCAACTTTCACGTTATCCCCACAAAAAACACCAAACACAAACAATTTCAACGAAACAAAATTGCATTGGCAGCTCAGATATGCGCTTTTTTATTTCCCCACCCCATTTTCACGGGAAAAGTTAAAAAATTTCAAAAGTGCTAAAACCCTAATTCAAGAAAATGGAATTCTGGAAGTTGGGGATTTCGAGTTGACTTTTTGTTGAAGTTCAGATCTGGAAAAATCTGAGGTACAATGAGGCACAGACGCATGACAGATCGCGAAAGAGAGTAATTCTCTAGTAATATTTTTCTTATATTGCACTTCCGCCTGGAGAAAAAATTTCGGTTGACCCTTGAGATATTGAGTTTATTACACTGAAGCCACATACTTTAAAAAAAAAAAATAAAGGCCAATTTTTTATATAAATATATTTACAGAATTACAGTAGATTAATCATTCACCAAGAAAAGAGTGCAATTAATCTACGAACTAACACATAATGAGTTATTATTTAATTTTCATCTTCTTTTCTTTGTAAGGTGACAATTTTTTCTTTAAGATACATAATCCTCCATTTGAGATCGCGTAGCGTTGCGATTTTTTTTAATGTAGAAATTAATCTAGTTCAATTTAATAATCTAATATTTACTTAGAACAAACTTTCGTTTGTGTGTATTAAATTATAATTTGGCATGTTTATCTAAGTTATATAAAGGATCATTTGCAAATTCAGGTGGTACAACTATGTCCATCGACTATCCATATGGTTTAGTATTCGTACAATTGTGCTTTAACGTTCTCGTAACCTTGCATGCCCAAAAAAATTGTTTTAAGGCGCTTTAAAAATCAACAATATTATAAGTACAAAATTTTTTCACAAAAATCATACAGATGGACACTTGACCGATTATCATTAGAAGATGATATATATATATCAACAATACAGGTGCTGCGTACAGTTTCTGTCTGTTTTTTCTTGAATAATTCTTTAAAAATTAGGAATAAACTAATTATACACACTTGGAGTACGTTACGTTTGACACTTCAAGTGTTGTCAAAATATGTGTCATTAATTGTTTAAATTGTTGTGAATATTAATGTCTAAAAAATTGTCATTTTACAAGAATATCAAACTTAATGTAAAATTTATGTACATGTAACTGGATGAATGTGGTACCCGATTTGTTTTGATATTAGTACACTATTTTGAATTCATACATATCAAGAAGTATTCACTTATAGGAACAAATTCTTTTTTGTTTTCAGACACCATATTTCACTAGTCATTAAATGTAGCCTTTGCTTAGTCTTCTAACCATTGTAACACAAGTTTCATTCTTAGTCATTGTTTAATACACATTATTTTCAAAATACATTATTCTCTCTCTTCTTTTCAACCACATATTTTTAAATAAAATAATATTACACGTAAATTCAAATCTTTTCTTTCTTTTTAACCACATATTCTCTATTAATATACTATTTCAAAATATATTTTTACAATAAAATGGGGTCCGATCTTTTTATTTTTACAAAGGAAAATAAGAAGCTTGTATCGTTACTTATAAAAGAAAAAAAAAATATAACTTTGTTGCAAAAAAAAATATAACTTTGTTGCTTTTAAACAACTAGCTATTCTGAACTCTTAAGTACAAAAACTGATCTATCTAACGATGATGTGGCACATCACCGGTGGACAACATATTTTATGTTCACTATAGACAGAAGATCAGTTTTGCCTTAAGTACGTTGCACATTTTTTTTTTTCATATGGACAATAGTTATTAAAGTCGCCTTAAACTAGCGAGGTTCACCTTAGAAATCGGTGAACCAATGTGTTGATTGGACGGGGTAAACTAGGGAACTAGTGAACCAGTCAATTTATTAGGGAGGTTTTCTAAATGTACCAAACAAGGCATTCGCCACAAAAAAATAGATAACCCAATTAAAATTGATCCACTCGACAACACGAAATCAGTGGTTAAACTGGTTCATTAATAATTTTTATTTCTAACTTTGTATCTCTTGTTCAAAATTACGTGCACGTTTGAAAAATGTATTTTTAATATTTACATGACTAAAATGTCAACTATAATTTCAACAAAAATAGAGCAAATAAATGCTAAGTTTTCTAACGTGTGATGTACCAGTATAACACATAATCGAGTCACTGAAATTCTGTGTAAAATATATGATAAATCTTTCATGTTCCTCCAAAACCTACATTATGAAAAGAAAATACTATAGTACTTGGATGCTAATTTGAGAATAGAGATGGACTCGACGTTGGGTAACTTTGGCGTAACAATGTGACACTAGCTTCCGACGAAGTGGGCTGTGAGAGTGATAGCAGTATTTCCAATGATGGAGTCCACAGCCAGTCGAAGGAACTATACACATAAAATCAGAATTACTAGACATATACCATTCTTGAGCAATTACTTGCCTTTGGAAATCCCATTGATTGTCTTGTTCATTGTTCGAGCGAGTTTCAGTATGAAAGAAGGTGGTCCATCTCAAGGGCATCATATTCTAGGAGCTCAAACTATATGATTAAAAAATCCTTCTCTATCTATCGCGGGTCAAGGGCTCCTTCTCCCTTTCCTTCTTCAAACTCCAATTCCTATTTTTCTTTTTCATTGTTAGTGAGAGTCCCTTTCACAATCATGAACTGTATACTATATAATTAAATGCATTCTTTCCTTTGGTCCATCATCTATTTTATATATGTATATAGAGTAAACTATTTAACAATTTCAACGACCAACTTGACTTCGAATCTATAAGTCATTTTATTTCATTATTTGTTTGCTTGGACTTGACATTTTTTTTTATAGCCCATTCATGTTGTGTATGTACGTGCAGGAATGAATTTAGGACCAGACTACAAGTGGAACTGGACGTCCCCTTACACCGTTCCATATGTACACGTACACTCATATATTCCAATTTGTAAATGAATAGACGTGCATTTACTAACACATGGCCCTCAGTCTAATAGAAATATGACTCAATCTCGTTCGTACAACTTGAAATTTGTTCCTGGATTTCCCTTTTCATCTTATTCGCAAAGGACAAACAACAAAAACCATTCTAATTTATTGAAATTCATATCTAACCATTTTTGGTAGATAAAATTGATATAACATGAAGTAGATGAAGCAAAAGTTAGAACAAAAATAGCATTTGATTTGTCTATGCATGTATCTCATATTTTCATATTAATGAGAATGTGAAAGAAACCTACCCCACATCAAATTATTTCTATTCAAACTCAAGAAATTGATTAAAATAATTTTTTTTAAATTCATTAAAATCTCAACTGAGGACACCTCGATAGATAAAAATAAGATGATTTCTTATTTGATTCTTTTTATTTTGATAAAGAGAATTAATTGTTTTAATTAATAGAATATTGTTAAAAAATGAGTAAAATATTTTGAGTAGTTTTATTTCACGTTTGGATAGTCTAGCTGGAAAATGAAAATAACACGTAGGATTCGTACTCGCGTCATAAAACTTGTGATCGATACGGCATAAAGAAAGCAACCCATTTCTTTATAATATTCGCAACACAGATAACGCGGAGTTGGCAAATCCAGTAATATACACATGGCTAGAAATTCTCCTTTGGCGTGTACTCTACCCCTCCCTTTAAACCCAATTCACACCATAGTCTATTAAATTTATTTGATTTAATTTGATGTATTGGTTTTGATTGATTCATATTCATATTATCTCTCTAAGCCAAATCATTGTATCCAATTTTCTGAAATGTCTTTCATGCACACATTCTTCGTCCCTGAGGAATCCAAGGTCGGCAAGTGGGAGAAAGAAAGATAAGAAAACAAACCCAAATTTCGTCTCTCTCTTTTGATCAGGTTAACTTTTGATATAATTCTGTTTTGTTTGCAAAACCCATGTTTTGGATTCATTTTGTTTGTGTGAATTTGTTCTTTTTCAGGCATGTCGACGAGTATCATCGGTGGTGATTCGAAAATTACAGGGCAAAATGAGGTTGATTTTGTTGAATGCGATTGCTGTGGATTGACAGAGGAATGCACCCTGTCTTATATAGAGACTGTGCGCAAGCGTTATAAAGGAAAATGGATTTGTGGGCTATGCTCAGAGGCAGTGAACGATGAAGTTTTACGTTGCGAAAAGCAAAAATTGATAAGCCCAGATGAGGCTATGGCTCGCCATTTCAGCTTCTGCAACAAATTTAGGTTCGCCGGGCCACCCCCGGACCCAACCCAGCATTTGATCACTGCTATCAGACAGATATTGAGAAAGAGCTTGGAGAGTCCCAAGTTGATGAGGTCGATGCCTAGTAGTCCCTCGAAGAATGTTGACAAGAAACTCGACGGGTTGACTCGGTCGGAGACCTGTATTCCGAGTCTGTCCTTGGTCGATGCATCGGTTTGTTGTGGAATGGATGAAGATTGTGTATAGCCAACAAGCTGGTTAATTCTAACAAGAAACTAGTGAAGGAAAATAATTTTGATCGATGTATAATCAAGTGTAAACAGATCAAGTTAAGAAATTTCTTCCACATAATTTCTGTTTTGTTTGTTAATTAGATGGATTTTTCTATTCAATTCTGTGCTTATTGCAAATTGCAAAAATGGACGCTACCAATAATTGAGATTCATATTCAGATTCGATACTGATAGGCTAATGTCTGCATCATGAGTTGATTGGACTCGAATTTGAGCAAGCAATTACCCAATTATTGAAGAAACAGGGGATTTATTAATGTCTGTCTGCATTTATTTGCGAATAAATCCAAGCATAGTTTTCGGCAATACGTGTAGATTTATCATTTTCGTTTCTAGGGAACACCTAATTAATGGTAGACTGTCAAAGAAAAAAATTCTGTCAGTTCGGGAACAATGGGTGGCATAAGGTGGCAACATGGTGAATTTAAAATCAAATTGAAGTTTAGTGTCTTAATTGAGATAAACTAAAGGTTAATGACCCAATTAAAATTTAAATTAAAGTTTAGTGACTATGGTAGAAATTCATCTTATTTTTAGATGGATTATTGGATTAAAAAGTGAGGCTGGGCTTAAAGCGAAACCAATTGATCTAAATGGACTCGTGGAAAGCCCAATCCGTATTGTGAGAGAGAGAATTTGACACGAAAAGCACAAAAAGAGTTAAAAAAAATAAAATATTTCCGCAGTTTGATTTATCTTTTCACTTATATCCTTATTATTTTGGTAGGTTTTACTTGTAATAAACAAGTTTAAAGTGAAAATAAAAAAAATATCAACTACTACTTCAACCTACTAAAAACGTTTTTTGTTAGTCTTAGTTCAAGTTTCTTATCCTGTTTGTAAGGCTTCTTAGGCGAGTAAAGTTGCAGTGGACGAAGCTCGAGTACTTTCGTTTACTTAAAAAGCTCAAAGAATCTTATCATTCTCTCATGAAAAACACGTGAGTAGAATGGAGGCATACCATCAGAGAATGCTTTTGGAGAAATCTTTTGCCATTCCTTTCATTGGCCTTTCCTTCAATTCTTTTCCTAGCAATTTAAGGTTATTTCAATTCTCTGCTCTCACTGTAATGTTAAGAGATTTTTCTTCTCCTTTAAATTGTTAAGTGAAACAGGCAATTCCTGCTCCTTTACAAGAATTTAAGGAGACAGAAAATGTTGAGTCGTGAAACCTATGTATTTCAGTTATATGCAGTTATTATAAATAAGGAGCCATCATTAGGGTTTAATTATATATTATCCAGAGAGAGAGAGAGAGAGAGGTTACAAAAAATAGGGTTGGAAATTTTTCTCGTAAACTTCTTTTCATCATAATGAATCATGCAACAGTGAACAATGATATAGTTTCACATTACGACGAATCTCATAAATCTTGTGTATTTTTTAGTATTCTTGATGATATAGTTAATTCTCAATAGAAAACAATTGTTAGAATATATTTATGTGGGAACAATTGAAGATATAGGGGTAATTGTCACATAATTTGACCAAATGTGGTCAACTTGCTGTTTAGTTGTTCCAAAGCCAAATTCGCTTCTACACACAAAAGGAAGAAGCCCTTTCCACGTTTCATTCTTCCTTTTGGACGGTGCCGAGTCTCCGCCCATTTAGTCCACAGTTTCTATAGATTTGACTAACCTTTTTATGTTTGTGTTCGCATTTATCCTCATTTGGATATAATTTATGAATTATTTATGGAACATTAATTTCAATTCCCTATTAATATTTTTATTTATAAACCATTTATAAATTAGCCAAATGAAGACTTATATGGTACATACTTTTGAAAATGGCCGGTTTCTTAATTTTCGAATTTTCAATATTTTTTTATAGGTTAAAAGATCAATCTAACTTTATTGAAATTGATAATATTTTGTTATTTTTCTCTCGAATAACCTTCTCAATAAAACCATTGTCAAGTTACACAACATTGATGTGAATGGAGGCATGCGATTTTTTAAAATTGAATTCGTTAGACATGTCTCAGTTATTTAAATTAGACGAGTCTCAATTGACGTCAAATATAATTTTATTTTAGTTAACGTCTGAGTTAGTGGAACGAAATAGAATTCTTAAATCCATTTTAGTAGCAATCTTTGACTAGTTATTTTAAGTCTACTAGATTATGATTTTTCATTTGGTTATATGAGTTGAATGATTGGCCATGAGTTCTTCAAAACTATACCAAGAACCCACCCGACTTATCAAAAACTATAGACAGAAAATAAGCAAAAAGTGGTGACGTCTAGGAATTAGATATATCAAACTTATTCCGCACAACCATTTTTTACCTCGCTATTGCAATCTCATTGTTTAGCGATTTTGTAAATTTAAAGATATGTTATGAAGTATGTCCTGAGTACTTCAAGATGGTATTAAGAGCCTTTCCTAGGATTCGAGAATTATAATTCAAAATTGACTCGATAAAATGAATCAATTGCAGAATTTTCTCTAATTATTCTTTGCGGGGTGTATGAGCTCAAGCTCATCCTGCCCACCCTGAATTCGCCCAAAAGATAGTTATGTTGAATACAAAATTTAGTAATAAAATATATTTATTTATTTAAATGCCGTCGTTGAAGAATTCTCTCACAAACATATGTCACATTCCTATATTTATTAAAAGGAGTATATTAAAAATAAATATATCTTTTATCTAGCGGACTGTTACCAATTGCGATGTAAACGAAGTTCAAGAGTTGACCAATAGGAAAAATGTCTTGGGAATAAGGTGAATAATTGATTGATGAATTTGCTACTTTAACATTCACTTTGACATAGGGGGTGACCGAATGGTCACCTCATATGTCAACCGCTATGATAAAGTAGCAAAACTCATTGATTGATAAAGTGAACATTCAAAATAAAATTAGAAATTAGTGGATGAAAGAACACTTGAAAATAATGCCTAGATGGCTCAGTAATTGGTGGGAAAAATTGGGAATCAATATTGTCAAATGGACTGAATCCACACTAAACCGCGTATCTAATTCCCCATTTTTATTTTATTTTATTTTATTTCTTGTGTCGCAGAAAAATCAGCAAAAAATTCTTATTATTAAAAGCTGACAAAATGTGTTTCTTACTCTTTACACATTTTGATTTTTCCACTTATCAACGTTCGATAGTCAATGCCAAAAGAGCAAGAAATCTCAGTCAAACTTCAAATAATTGAATGGATTATTCCATGGTCGTAGTTTATAAAAAGAAAAAAAAAAAAAGACATTGCAAGCTATCTCGTACACCCGCAAAGAATAATTAGAGAAAATTCTGCAGTTGACGGAATTCATCATTCGATTTAGGCATCATTTTGGAACAACCCAATTTATTGACAGTGTCTCGTGGTGCAACAGGCTCCGAGCACAATGGTGCTTTACTTTTTCTGGCTTGTTATGCTATTGAGAATGCTTATTCAAACTACAATTCGATATTATAATGTACAAACCCTTTACGAGTAGAATAGTATATAAAGTATCATGAACCAATCAAAAAAAGAAAGTAAATAGTTAATATACTTTATGGGTGTACTTGGGGCTCTACTGTTTTAAGGTTAACGTAGAACGAAAGTTTTAGGGTTTACCAGCGTAATCCATTGAAAGGAAAAATAATATAGTTCTCACGAAATTAATCTCAAAAATACGGAATTGTCATATTGAAGAAAATAGGGAGTCTTTAAATAGTCTCCAAAACCCTAATTTAAGCAAAAGACCAAAATAGACATCGACTTAATTAAAACAATTAAAATGCGAAAACTTAAATGACTCAGTAGACTGCCTTAAACTGCGAATTTAAAGCTGAAAACGAAGTCAACCGGGGAACCCGGGTTGACACATTGTAGAGCGCTGTGAGACGTTTCCGAAAACATATTATAATAGTCATTCTGACACTTGTGCAAAAAGTTATGACCGTTTCTTCGAGACA